>JASDQU010945993.1:9723-23142 GCA_032191745.1 Picea mariana
CCATCACTTTAGTCATAAACTGATCAACACTTTCTGATTCACTCATCCCGAGAGTTTCAAATTGAGTTCTAAGGGTTTGAAGTCTTACCGTTTTCACTTTATCATTACCCTTATAAGCTAACTTAAGAATATCCCATGCTTCTTTAGCAGTCTTGGCACCAATAATTTTAGGAAATATAGAATCATCTAATGAAACTAAAATATATGATTTGGCTTTTCCTTTTTTTTGCTTAAGTTCTTCTAATGTTTTTCTTTGAACATTAGTCATAGCTGCAACAGCATTTGCATCAAGTTCTATGAACCCTGTTTCGACACAATCCCAACATCCCTGACCTTGCAAAATGACTTTCACCTTTTCACTCCAAAAATCATAATTGGGACCAACCAAAGTTGGTGCTTGAATTGACCAAGAACTAGACATTATTTTTCTAATTCCAAAATACCAGCCACAATGAAATATAATTCCAAAAACCCCAATGGTATAAAATCACTTTTCAAATATCAAAGAACCAAACTTGAAATACTTTGATGAAAAATGAGTGCAATCTACAGCAAGATAGCTGGGTAGCAGTTTGAACAACAATCTACAGCAAGATAGCTGGGCAACATTTGAACAGCAAGATAGCTGGCAAAAAAAATAGATAAAAATCTTTTGAAAAAAACAATAATATTCAACCTTATGCAGCAGCCAGCAGCCTTTCAATCAGTTCATCCTTTACGAACAACAGCCTTCTGGGAAGCACACCAGCGTGCAGACAACAGTGGACAATCTTCTGGGAGAGGGCGCACACCAGCACGCAGACAACAGCGGACAGTCTTCTGGGAGAGGGCGCACACCAGCGCGCAGACAGCAGCGGACGCAGACACTGCAGAAGCATTCAACAGGGATTCTTCAAGATCTATCAACTCACTACTCCCAACCTCACGCTCTGATACCATGAAAACAATAATAAAAGAAGAAGAACCCTGGAATGATATTGGAAATGAACGCATTGCATATTGATTTCATATTGAACTTTATAAATAATGATAGTAAACAGTTATACGGTTTCTGAACGTAACCAACTGTAACTGTAAACTAACTTTTACTAACTAATGAGATTACAACTCTTAACAATCATCAATGAGTTGAAGTGGGGATGTTGTTACCACTTTACCTTGCTCGACAATTTGTCTAGATCCACTTCAATCTTTTCAGAAGTTTTCATCAAAGTACTTTTCACCCTGCATTTCCTCTTTATGTCCACTAATATACCATTGTAAGAATTCTTGATGACCATTTGGTTTTTTGTGAGGATGGTAAGAGTCAGGAAATTGTAATTTGTATAGAGGCCACATTTTCTAATCTTTGATCAGTTTTATCACATGAAGGCTATGTACAAGCTGGCTTGAAAATTTCCAATATCTCATTGTCGTGCAAGGATAAAATTACACAGGACAAGTTGAAGATTTTGTCCTCAGCAAGCGTAGCCATAGTTTACCTTTAATGTTCCAGAATATCAGAGGACTACTGTTCATTGAACATATCAAGCTCAATAAGTACCTTCCCTTTATTCAAAAAGTACTTGTAAATTTTAATAAAATTTTGTAGTTGTAAAGCATAATAAAAAGTTGTCCACTGAATTCAAGTTGTGGGAGTTGAGTTGTTATTCAATGAGTACTTGAAAATTTTAATAAAATTCTGTAGTTGTAAAGAATAATAAAAAGTTGTCCACTAAATTCAGGTTGTGGGAGCTGAGTTGTTATTCAATGGTGCCAAGCAGTAAATAAATACAAATGCTAACTACAAATTGATAAAATAAATTTGTAAATATCTCTTGTTCTACTTGGTCATTTTTGTTAGCAGTTTCAATAAAGTTGATATCATGGAGATCTCTTCTTCTGCTTGTTTGTTTTTTCTGGGTTTCCTCAATGTTTTACAATAGGATAGACAAATTACAAACAGTGATGCAGTCCTCAAAGAGAATGACATCCCTCCTTTTCCATCATGACTCAAACTCTAATCAGATATATCCATATTCATAGCTCCCTTTATAAGCTTATTCTATTCACACCGAGTATAAATGACTATTCTCAAGATAAGGTCTTGGTCTTGACCTCTTCTTAGACAAGGTCCCAAAAGGGCTTACCTCAGTTCAAATTACATCCTGGTCTTGACTGAGGAAACTAGCTCTGCTCATGTAAGGTCCCAAACTTAACTTCCTTTCTCTTGAGGTTAATAATGAAAACCACAATGTTCATTGTGAGAGGAGGAGGTTGTCTACTCCATTTAGCCATGAAGTGCTTTTTAGCCATGAAGTGCTTTTACCTTCTCTAGGGGTGATCACACGTGGATACAAATATCTGTAATTTATATTCAACTAATTTTATTATTACATATACAAACAAGGATATTTTTTTTATTTTGCTTTCGAGCTATTGAGGCTCAAGGCTAAGGAATCAAATGTAACTTTGTACTTATGCGCATTCTTGATATAGTTTGGGAGGTCCACAATGGTTGCTTTGGTAGGTAGACGTGATTGGGATATGGTTTGAGAGGTTCACAATGACTGTTTTGATTTGAGAAATATTTTAAAGGCTATCTACACTGACATTAAATATGGTTTGAAAGAAAAGATGGTGTCGCAAGCTGATCTGCCTTCTAAATCGTCTTTCCACCATTCTTAATAATGAGGATGTCACTTCTTCCTTTGGTTTTAAGTCATATCTAAGTTTTCTTTCGGATTTAATACTTGGGGATTATAATCAATATCCAAGCTTTTGATTATCACTTAAAAATGTTGCACTTTCCCTAAATGATGCTTTGGGATGTAATAAGTACGATTTAATGTAAGATTTTTCACCGAAGAACCTTATTTAGTGACTAAACTTCTCTTAAATATATTAAAGAGCTCAATGTCAAACATTATGATTTCACGCAGTGGTATCAATGATGATCAGATCTCAAGGTCTCACCAAAATTCTTTCTGAGGCAAAATAGTGAAAGGGGTAAATTATCAACAAGCGTAGACTTACAAGGTCCACACAATAAGTAGACATAAATGGCCTACAACATAGAGGTGTAAAGAAACACCAATATCTCACGAGAAGCAATTGTCGAAGGACATCAATTTGTTTGTCCTGCTCTAATCATTGCTTGTAGAGGTGGTTGAACAAAGCCCGATGTGGCTTAATAGATGTCACTTTAAATATTTTGTTCAGTAGGATTTTTCTAGGGTTATATACGAAGCTGCAATATCACACTCCTAAACAAGGAGAGGAAGCATCTATAATTGGTGATTTTGTCTTGTTTTACACAGAATTTTGAAACCCACATCTTTAGCAAAAGCTTTGATCCCACTAACATCATAATTTGACAGGAGCAATCAAGATTTTTCCATAAATTCAAACAATTTACAATTTGTAAAGTAATATGAACGAGTCCATCTCAAGGCAATCACATTTTTATTCATGATTTTGTATTGTAAAATCTCTTCAATTTTGCCTTTGGCCTCAGTCCTTCCATTAATATTCACATCACATCAGTATCTATCTGCAACAAAGAGTCCATTAACTGAGGAAATTTACAGGAAATATTTCTTTACGTTGTGTAATCAAAAGGAAAAAAAACAATGGAAATTTATTAAGTCAACATTTGAAATCTAACTCAATTCCAAAACCATATAGATTCATAGGAAAGAGCAAGTAATTGTTTACCCTAATATTTTTGATCTGCTTATCTTCGTTCTATAGAAAATTGTAATTTGTAATTTATGTCCCGTTGGGATTGTATATGATCCCCAATTATCTGAAAAGATTAAGTAGAGATAAAATTGATGCAACACTCTACACTATTGATGTGTATTCTATTAATATGAACATGTATAGTTACACAATATGGTTACAAGACGTTAAGGAGTTACCAACTCCTGTAACGGTACACTAACTAACTAACTAGTTAAGGATGCAATTAGGTGTTTTCCTTAACACTCCCCCTTAATTACATCCAGGAAAAACTATCACTATCACCAACTACCAATGCATTCCAATGCAATAGACTTCACACTCCCCCTTAAGCAAAACTTGGTCCTGACTCTGAGATTAATATCTCACACTTCCCCTGTTAATCGAAGATTCAAATTCTCTGATAAAATCATCAAGTTATACGAGTAGACACCCTTATATTTACCAAAGTGGACTTCATACCACATTCCTTTACCAAAGTGGACTTAATACCAAATTCCTCTACCAAAGTGGACTTTATACCACATTCCTTCTGGCCAGCACCTCAAGCTGCTCGAAACCAGGGATAGTTGTGATGTATCATGGTCAGCGCTTCATGCTGCTTGAACCAAATGATACATGCTACATGATCACATATTGACCTATGTAGGTTTGATTCAATTCGGGCTTACTAAACATAGGGAACAAAGCTTGCCTATAGCAAAGCTCACAACTTCTTACAAATGGGACCAAAAAGCTTAGACCAAAAAACTTACTGGAGTGTCTACTGGGGTGTCGGGTACAACCGAACATGCACCCCTCAAATTACAACAATTCATTTCTTATGTATTTGTTGATGAATGAAAAAACCAAAAATTTAGTTATATTTTGTTGCATGTCTCTGCCCATCTTTCTTCTTTGTGACTTTCATGTAGTTTTTACTACTCAATAATGCGGAAACATTGTCCATAAAATGGCTCAGCATCAACGATTCTTGGTCTTCAACAATAGAAGAGGAAATACTCTTGTCTTGCGGCTTCTTCTCCCTGGAAGCCTTGATTTTCATTCTTGTAGAATATCTGCACCATGACGACTCTTCCGATTTTCTTTCTTGTAGACTATTTACTTGCTCCATGACGACTCTTCTTCATCGACTTTGAAGGTCTGGATGGAATATGCTTCTTCGATTCACATAACTGGAATATGCTTATTCGATTCACATAACTTCTTATCTCTTTGCAACTCTCTTTATAAATGCCAAAATAAATCTCATCACCATGCTTAACATCTTTTTGCTCTTGAATTTATCTTCGTCTTGGATTTTCTTATTCTCTTATCATTTGTTAGAGTCGCGAATTCTAACAAAATAACTATAACAATATTGAGTTAGCTAGACTCAAAAAGATTCAATACATTCTTCCAAGACACAAATATTTTCTCATATCACCAAAGCATTAAAGTTATTTTCATAAATTTTACACAAACAACAACTCAACACACTAAGCATGCTTTCAACAAACAAACTATTCCCAATCATTTTGAGAATTTCATCAAAATCCACTCCAACCAAAACATTTACATATGGTACTCCATACTCATCAACTTTATGGCCCCACTCAATTTTCTTACAAATTGTGGATCTTATAGCAAATTGTGGATCCTTATAACTCGACACCAAGCGCAACCCAAAAACTTCTCACAACCTCCTTTGAAATAATAAAGAATCTTTAAATAATAAATAAAGACTTTTTTGTTAAATAATGGAGAGCACTTTTTTTTTTATACATCTTATAAAATTTAAAATAAAAAAAAACTTCTTGCTTAGCTTCCTCACTAATTGTGTCGATCTTTTAAAATGAGTGCTCTGTAAAATAAATTTCTGGTCACTTCTCCCTGGTCTCTCACATGCCTGGTAAACCTTATTTTTGTGCTCTGTGAATCAGTCTCATCAAATAAACTCATCAACTGCTCAAATAAACTCAAAAAGAGCAGTGGATCTTCTCTAATTGGCGGCCCTTTTCCAAACGGGTGACATAGAAACACCTTTCTATGTGAGGGCATGAGACAAAATAACCCTTCATGTCAAACAACAACTTTCTCATGGCAAACAACAAACAACAGTCTCTCACAGCAAACAACGACAGTCTCTTCCTCTGCTATATGACAAACAACAACAGTCTCTTCCTTTCCTATACAGTAACAATTTCAAGATCGATTCATCTTCTCTTAATGGGAGCAATTTCTATATTCCTGGGTCTTGGACCCTCTAGTGATGGAGTGAGACCCATACCTGCTCTGATACCATGAAAATATTAAGTAGAGATAAAATTGATGCAACACTCTACACTATTGATGTGTATTCTATTAATATGAACATGTATAGTTACACAATATGGTTACAAGACGTTAAGGAGTTACCAACTCCTGTAACGGTACACTAACTAACTAACTAGTTAAGGATGTAATTAGGTGTTTTCCTTAACATTAACAAATTAATATAGTAATGTATGCATGACAGATGCAACAATTTGTAATAACGCCTCTCCTTTCAGTTCTTGGAAGGAGAGTCTAACAACAGTGTGTCTCTCGAATTTTCAAGCACACTCAAATTTTCCCATCAATTTCTATTGAAATCGGACCAAAATTTGTTGGATGTCAGATTTGAGAGATTTAGTCTGTATCAGTACACTTGTTTTCAAAAAGGGCTTATTATATTATCAACAAATTATGAGAAGTGTTTACTCTTCTTAATGAAACAAGGAAGCGCCTATTTTTTTAACAGGTTTTACAAATTAAAAACATGGCATTGAAAGGAGTTAAACACCAATAATAATAAAGTGAAAAAATAAAATGTTGAAAATTCAAATTATAATTGTAAGGAGTTTTATTGTCATATTAGAATTTATAGAATGAATTCTCATTTCCTTGAAAACAAATTTTCCCAAAGTGGAAAAAAATATATAGATTTTCTTAGAGTGAATGGAAATAGGTAGAAACTATAGTTACAAAATTGAACAGTACCTCAGAGTAAGAGTTGAAATTGGACTCAACAAAAATCACTAAGTAGAATAATAAATATTTCCATGTTTGGGTATAAAAACTTATAAAGGTAGTCGTTGATTTTCTCATATGGTTCGCAAGTAAACCTTGCAAACTGTGAAAAACTCTGTGCCAATACAAAAGCCATATTTTGACACCCTTAATTACTTGAGCATCAAACTTGTTCCTACCAAGTCTAAGTTGTCCAAAGAAAGTATGAATTTCTAGCAAATCAATTCATCTAGTTTCTATGAAAATCAAAGTTTGACTTGGAAGTCCTCTATAACTTGGCCAAGTTTCGTCACAAGACTTAAAAACCTTAGTTTTCTTCATAAGAGAAAGAAGTATCATTTTTCCCAATATCTAGCAATACTTTAATTCATGTGAGAATTTAAATTGACGTCAAAATAGACAACTCTCATGTTTACAAGTTTACAATTTTCACAATAATGTAACCATATTTAGTTTTTGAACTCATTGCATATTTAAAATATAATGTGAGCAATATTTAGGTCTTCCCTCTTTTGAGAAGATATACATAATTTATCTTACAAATAATTGATGTAAAATTAATTCTAGCTAACATCAATGACATGGTTTTGTATTTATTAGTGATTAATGATGATAAAAAAAGTTCTCGTCTATTTTATCACATTTTCATATCAAATTGTAATTAGATGATATCTAAATTTTTAGTTTTACCATATACTTGGAAAAAATTATACACTACTCATTTCTCTATATTATCTTTGTTTCATTGATTGTTCTCTCACTAAATATTATGATGGTCATAAGAACATATGTTACTTAGTTTTTTTTGGCATTTCCTTTCCCCGGCTTCAGGGTATGCTAATTATATTTGTCGGAAGTGTTTCGAAGCATATGAGCAATTGTGCTTCCCAGTTCTCAAGACAATTTTCTCCATAAATAAGCGTCCCAATGACTTTAAGAGATAATGGCAATCCCTTGGAGGAATTCACAAACTTTTGAACCACTTCACCAAATCTTGCAACATGATGAGGTTGATGGAAGGTGTGCTGACAGGAGAGCTATGTGGAGTTTTGTCAATTGAGGCCTTGTAGATTATAAATAGATAATTCTCCAATTCCCCATCTTGTAAGTACATCCCTACGATGAGAAGTAACTAGAATTAAGCTCATGGAATGAAGGATGTCCCTAGCGGGTAAAAGTAATGCATCCAATTGGTCATTATTATCCATAGATAATCTAAAATGATAAGAGAAAAAAAATGATAGATGCTTTCTAAGATTCTATATACCTTCCACAATGTTGTTAATTTGCTCAGAAAACTGAGTTAAATATGTTAGTTATAACTTCAAAAATGTGTGACTGTACACTGCTAGTTGTTTTGGCCAGCTGTACCAGTCATTAGGATTTGTTCCTTACTTCTTGATTTGGTTGTTTTGTTTTCCTCCTTATATTTTTATCCTATCATCTAATACAATTGAGCTCTGCACATTTTGGTTCTCGATCTATCTACTATGTTTTCTTGTCTGCTTCGTTTCTTGTTTTCTCATGGTATCAGAGTGCGGGAGGTAAGACTCTTCACAGAGCTTGGAGAGAAGTCCGCTCAAAAGAACATAGGAGACATCACAATGCATGGAGGAAACCTTGCCGAAGTATATTCAAAGGCCGAAGCCTTTAAGAATTTGTGAAATCCTTTCTTTAGGAGGAAAATGCAGAAGTAGTAGAGGAGAAGCTACAATAGTTGTTAGATTGGTCGCAGGAACAGATCTAGGCTAGTAGATCAAGCTCAGATAGATCGAGGAGTGTGTAGAGGAGAAAAACATATCTCACCTGTAAGATCTAGCCGTGAGCAACAATACTTGTTTTATCAAGGAAAGGAGCACAAGGTTTAATACTTAGAGTCCTTGAGAGTCCGCGAGTTCAGAAGTTTTCAGGCTTATGTGCAAAGTGTCAGAAAATTATTCATTTCACCTCCAAAAAGATGGCTTATCTCAATCAATCGAATTTCAAAGGGGCAAAGAATCATCTACGATTTGGAAAATCTAAATTCAACTTAGCTTACAGACATTGTTGAAACACCTTTCTGAAACACGTTGTTGAAACACGCTGCTAAAACATCTTGTTGAAACACGTTGTTGAAACACCTTGCTGAAACACTTGGTTGTAGCTTATAGGTGTTGCTACACAGTGTTATTACACATGTCAGAAGATCCCCATTTTCAAAGATCTTGTACTCCGGAGGAAGTGGAGCACAAGTGCTAAGGGTTGCAAATCACCTGAAGCTCCGAAGAGCGGAGTGAATCTAGGTCGTCGATGTTAAGGCCACGTGGCAATAGATTGGAAGAGGTCTGTAGCACCAGCACTTCGGAAGAATTAAGTTGTGCTAAATCGATAACTCCCGAAGGGCCAAGAGTCGGAGTTAATCTTGGCCATTGGTCATAGTGGACACACAACGTCAGTCTAGAAATCTGGAAGATCAGAACTCTAGAGAAAACAGGGTGTGGATTCGTGAGAACACCCGGAGGCCCAAAGGATGAAGCCCAGAGTGGATCATAACCACTCGTTCCAAAAGACACATGGACTGTTGGGAGCTAGCCTTCGTCACTCTAGAGATTTGACACTCTGAAAGTTTGTGTGTACTAGCAGTCAAGAACTCCCAAAGGCCAGAGTCCTAGAGTAATTATGAGTTGTTGATCTTGGATCAAGGAGGACCGTTGATCTTCGCTATTGTTTGGGACTTTGATCATCGGCTATTCAAAGGAACTGAGGTTTTGACGTATTGAAACGCCCTGAGACCGAATCCCTGGAGCGCCTTGTTTTCTTCCCTTGCTCATATGAGGATTTCACATTAAAATTTATTTTAGTTAAAAATAAATAAGCATTAGCTCTCGAAAAAACTCAAATGGCTTGTTTTTCCATTAAAAGGTTACAATCAAAGAAAATGTGATTCAAAATTCTGACTATCTAATATCTTGTGCTCGGATAGTCAAATCCAACAAGATCCATATGAGGAAACAAGAAATTCCCTTTAGATCTAATTTTTAAAAAGGGATAGAGCCCAAATTTCGTTGGTGTGTTTGGACCCTCAAGGACCTAGTTTTATGCATGGGAAACATGAAGAGGAACTGTCTGTTTTCATCAAGCGGTATCAGTGATCATTTTTTTCCCTAATGAAGAGCATGAAAATTAATAACAATTTGTTTTCTGTTCTGATTTTTTTTTTACAAAAATGGCCAACTCTAACAATTTAGGGCCAACACAAGGGCCAATTCTTCTTGGGAAGAACTATGAATTTTGGTCTCTTAGAATGAGACCCTTCTTACAAGAACAATAGTGCTAGGATCCAGTGGATCATATCTATGTGGAACCATATCTAGCAAATCTAGTTGTCACGACCAATCAACAGAGAAATACTCAGGAAAAACAGAGGAAAAGAGAGAATAAGGCCAAGTTCTGGATTCATAACTCAGTGGATGACTTGATTTTCTCAAAACTCATAGGTGTTGTTACCTCAAAACAGGCCCGGGACATCTTAAGATCAACCTACTAAGGAAATGAAAAGGTCAAAACAATCAAGTTGCATACCTTGAGAACACATTTTGAGACCTTAAAAATGACAAAGTCTGAAAATGTTGATCAATTTATGACCAGAGTCATGGGAATTGTAAACTAGATCGAGCTGACTAGTGAAGCCATTCCTGATCAAAGGATTGTTAAGAAATTCCTCAGAAGTCTTCCAAAGAAATTTGATATGGTTGTTACAACCATCCTTGAATCCAAGGATCTGTCAATTTTTTCAGCAGATGAGCTAATGGGTTCTTTGTTGTCACATGAGACCAGACTACATCTAGAAGATGATTCAATAGCCAATGCCTTCAAGACTCAATTCTCCTTCAGAAGAGGGAGAGGAAGAGGTAGAGGCAAAGTTCACAGAGGAAGAGGGAGAATTCCAAGCCATCATCACTCAGGTGAACGTCACACACGTCAAAATCAGAATCAAAATTTCCATCCTCAAAGAGGCAGAGGGAGGAGATCTAATGACAAAGTGAGAATACAATGCTATTACTGAAAAAAGTATGGGCACTATGAATATGAATGCAGGAAGAAGCAAGAAGTTCAACACTTAGGAAGATGGCATCTCTCAAATCATGAAGGAGACACCTTTGATGGGATGTTTCTCTCATGTCACAAAACTAAAGAACAACACAAGGACCTCTGGTTGTTGGACAGTGGATGAAAAAATCACATTACATGTAACAAAGATTTACTTTCTTGCATTGATTCTTATATTTCATCTGATACTAAACTCAGATATGAATCCTTCATCAAAATTAAAGGAAAATGAGTTGTACATATTCTCACTAAACAAGATGTAAAGAAAGACATACATGATGTCTATCACGTTCTAGATCTGAAACACAATCTGTTAAGTGTAGGACAACTAGTTGAACATGGCTATAAGGTACTTTTTGAAGGAGCATCACATGTAGGATATTTGAAAAACCTCCCTGCAAAAAATTGGTTTATGAAATCCACATGACTAGGAATATAATGTTTTTTGATTAATTGGGTTGGTTTTCATTGGTGTCAACCCTTGAAGAAAGTCCGATAACAAATTCTCGTAGCACAATAGTTTGGGTAATGGACCCAAGTTTGATTGATGGATAATGGTATGAGTTTTGATATATTTGTAGGTAATACTATTCCAAATGGATAGTACATGTCATTCCATTTCCGGTGGTATGTGTAACGTCACATAAATCCTCACAGTTAGATATTTATGGCCATGTGAAGTTGGAGAAAGGTTTGGGTAATGGACCCAAGTTTGTTTGATGGATAATGGTATGAGTTTTGATATATTTGGAGGTAAGAATATTATATATGGATAGTACATGTCATGCCATTTCCAGTGGTATGTGGAACGTCACATGACTCCTCATGGTTAGAGATTTATGGCCATGTGAAGGTGGAGAACCCTCATGAGTCATCTAGAAGCCCCCAAAGGTCAAAGTAGTTAAAGTGGTTTAAGAGATTTTAGAAGGTAAATAATAAAGTGAAGTGATGAGTGTACTATAATTCAAAGTGAATACAAAATCAATTATTTAAATAATAAAGTTAATGGAGAAATTACTAATTTGACAAGTGGTTAGAAGTGGGTTAACCCTAAAATAAGGAAAGTGGGTTAAGATGGTTAAAAGGTAACCCCTTGAGGAAGCTAAATGAAAGTATAAATAAGAGGCAAGGCTCTCTCATTTTAATCACACTTGAGCATATTGAATATCTATAGGTGACCGAGGTAACCAAAGGATATCTAAGTCGAATTTCAGAGGGAAGGTGAAGTAAAGAAGATCGAAATTCAAGGGAGGATAAATTCTTTTGATGTTGCTTTCTAAGGTATGTTATTTATAGGTCATCTCACCATTTTCACAATAACTTTTTTTCTAGAATTATTCAGACCGTGAAATTGGGAGGCCATTGAGGAAACATATCCAAGTAGTTGTGATACAAATTTCAACTTGTGGGTCGTTGTATTTTGGAGTTACACGCCGTGGAAAATAAAGTTTGTGGCTAGTCCTGAAACTAGTAAAAAAAAGTGTTTAGGGTAAAAACGTCATAACTTCTTCATAACAGATTGTTGACGGGCGAAACTGACCGTCCATCAACTGGGAGAGTGGAACCAGTCTGGGGTTGTCTAAATAACCCAAGCCGTTTGGAATGGACCACCCTGACGAGTTTAACGGCTCCGTTGGCCGCTCTAAGGTCTTTTATGAAAACCAAAGAGAAACTAATCTAAAATAACTAAAACAAATAAACTAACTAAACTAAATAAACAAACTAAAACTAACTAAACTAACTAACAAACTAAACTAACAAAACTAACTAAACTAAATGAAGGAAACTAAACTAATCTCTCTAAAACAAACTACTAAATTAAACTAACTAAATATAACTATTCTAACTATTATATACAATCTACTAATTACTATTATAATAACTCAAATCAACTATTTAATTACCAGCTGCAATATTACTTATTCACAAATGTACACTATAAACAATCAACAGATTTAATTAAAACCTGCAAAACTCATGTATTTTCTTCCCTAAGACAGTCAGGAATCTCTTTTTTGATTTTCATATTTTATGAAAAAGAAATAAACATTACTGAAATTAAACAATCTAATATATTTACTGAAATTAAACAATCTAATATAAATCTAATTAAGATTATATCTAAATTAAACTGCTTAATGAAAACAGTAAACAACAAACTAATTGACCTGGAAACGCTCCAAGTCTGCCCTGTGTATGATGACTTCTAAGCTAGTCGGAGGAGGAAACTCGCACCGGTTAGTCCGTAAGCTTTTCGTAAACGATTTGTTGTGCTGCTCCTTGAAGTGTTAACAGGACAAACAAGACATAAAAGAAAATCATAACAATCTTATGATTGTAAATTCCTGCAATAAGGGAAACCTGTTATGCAAAAACTTATATATAACAATTCAATCTATGATGAAGATAAACCTGTCATTCACAAACTGAATTAACAATTGTTATGTCTTTTATCTATTTGGAAGAGACAAGATATGGATAACAGTGATCAAAATTATATCATTTGCACATGATCTAGATAGCTAAAGTAGTCATAAATCATAGACAAAGTGATATACAAAACATGAAACAAAAAGT
>JASDQU010945994.1:2915-33814 GCA_032191745.1 Picea mariana
ATAACTGTCAGGGATCCTACCTAATCCTATCAGATTCCTTTAAGCCCACAAAGGTATTAACAATTATATAATCCACCATCATCAGTGCCTAAATTTCCAACTACCCATGATTAGAAGCAGTGTTACGAACACCAGGTCATCTGTCCTTCGGGCTTCAGCTACTCTTGACAAAACCATGCCACCTTCAACTATCCACATTCAAGTCTTATTATAAATGTTAATTAGCATATCCCTTTGAAAAAGGCCTAAAGAAATTCTTCTTCTGAAATTCAATTAGTAAGAGTAGTTATCCCTTTGACCCTCCTCTTCGCGCCTGCGAAATCTCAAAGTCTGGGCACTAGCTCATTTTTTAATAATCCCCATCCTTGAAATGACCTTGGGCGATGGCCTTATGTAACCATGCCATTGCATGCATGTCCAAGGGTGGTTTGAAACCAAACTAATTTTCACCCCGCAATTCACCTTGAGCCTCCATGTGTCCTTTCTCAAAAACTGTGGTCTAGATTGCGGCCCGCCCTCAACTTTTTAAATTTCGCACACCTTCAGTCCCCGCAATGCGACTGGACCATCGATCTCACGACCTTGACAGTGCTTCTGAACTTGATGGATCATATCTATCCTTTATGAATATATGGATTAGATCTAACCTTTCTAAATCAACAGCTATGATTTATTTCGTGATTTGAGTTTCGGGAGTTTCAGCTCTCAACCCTTACCTTCTCCTGTAGTGACAGATCTCCTGCCATGCATCCTATTTAATCAACAGCATTGATCGCTTCATGATTTCGGGCTTCGAGAGTCTCAATTCTCAAATTCTAAATCCCCTCGAAGTATGTGGATTTTTGTCGCGTGTCCACTTGAATCGGGTGATCGAGGCTTACTTCGGGTCTTTACCTGAAATCCACAGATTCGTGCCACATCCCCCTTAATCTAGTGGCTATGAATTACTTCGGGACTTGATCCAGAGTCCATAGATTTACACCATGTCTCTTCTGGATCAAACGGTCTAGATTCACTTCGGGTCTTCGGAGTTCAGGAGTCTCAATGCTCAACTGAAACCCCAGTGCGATTCACCTAGAGACACTGATATATCAACACGTACCCCTCCTGGAAATAAACGACCATGATCTACTTCAGGTATTTAGCGCCTTTCAACCAAGACTATATCAATGGCCTTCATCCCCCTTCTCTATCAACGGTTGAGATTCCACTTCGGGACTCCATCTCTCTCACCCTCTACATTCCTCCGAATTATTTTTTACCTGAAGTGCTAGATCTAGCGCCACGCATCCACCTTAAATATATGGCTTTCATCCACTTCGGGACTTCGACCTTTAGACATCTCAAACTTCAAATCCTCCTTGCTTCATTTCCTTTGGAACATTCTATCTAGAGTTTGTGATCTGATGACATGTTTCCTCCTTCATATCGATGGCTCCCGGCTACTTCGGTTGTTTGGGCTTAGGCGATTTCAAAATATTATCTATCGCATTCTCCCAAAGTTTTTTCACCCATAGTTCACGATCGGTCGCCACGTTCCCTCTGGATCTGACGGTCCAGATTCTCTTCTGGTCTTCGGGTTGCTTTCACCTGAGGACAAAGGATCTCTACCACATGTCCCTCTTGGCGATGAACGGTCCCAATTCACTTCGGGACTTCGGGACCTTGGCTAGTCAACCCTTTCATGCACACAAACATTAAAACTCATGCACACTACCTTAGATCGGATGAATAATGTCCCTTTGGGATGAGGTCCAACGGTTAGGATCTTTTCCTTCCCAATGCTTCTCCTCTACTTCCTTGGACGCTGATCTCATGGTCTAGGATTTTCCCCACAACCGATCTGACGGTTGTTGTCGCTCCTCCTCCTGAGATTTTGACTTCTTCCAAATTGGAAGAGTTTGATAGATGTTCAAAGACCTCAGCCTTCATTCCTTCTGCGAGTCTGTCTATCTTGGGTCCCTTCTTCGCTCTTGAAAACGTTATCTCTTCTGAGCTTTTCAATTCTCTCGAACCAACGATACCAAGGGACTCTGTTACTCCACGGATTTCCAGAAGGGCTCATGACCACCCATCTCGCAACTATTCAGGGTCTCATGGTCATGATCCGACCGATACTAAGGTGTCCTCTAAATGATGGTTCACAGTAATTGTGGGGTCCCAACGTTCATGCTCTTTATCAGAGAGCTCAACCTCCACAATATGGAAGTACTCACTCGACTCTAGCCTAATCCTAGTCGTTTATATTCCATCCCCAATGACATCAACGACATGGGTTGATTGTGGGCCGTGAACTAGAAGGTCCTCTCAATTCACCTTTGCACTTCACAGTGATTCCTAATTGTCGATTAAATCGAGTAGCTGGTGTTTTATTCGGTAACTCCAGTGAGTATTTGAGTCGATCTGACAATCGATATGTCCTCTCCTCCCGTTAAACAGCTCGCACCCATATTCGCTATAGGATTCTTAATTCAGGGGTAATTCTAGTGACTTGAATATCATCTACCTCCTACATCTGAAAGTTGGGATAGTTCTTAGGAATCCTTAGATTTAATTCTCAGAGTTAACTTCGGGACTTCAGGACTTCAGGGATTTTACCTCCCTTATGATGAAATTTCTCATTTCTCCAAACTTGCTAAGTCCAAATGACTCCAAGGGTTAACTCCCACACTTTTTCCCTTATCCAACGGTCACAACAGACCGTGTCTTCTTCCGAATAGATTTTGTTCGTTCGTCTTCCAAACAAGGGAATCTTCCCTTTCAATACTTCATCCTCACTACTCTTCCTTATCTTTTTTATCTCTGAATGGCTTAAGATATTTGCTCTCTTTCTCTTGAACTTAACACTTGGAATAATCCTTTTGCGCACCCTTTACACTCATTCCTCAACTCTAGAACTTAAGTGGTTCTCGGTCTCTGCCTGCCTCACAGAGATCATGTGCATACGTGCACTATATCTCTTGAGATTTTACAAACTCCCTCCTCCAAGGGACTCAGAACGACTAGGAGTGTCGACATGCGTACATGAAACTATGCCCAAGGTCGACAAACTCAAAGTTCGTGGATCTAGCTTAAGCCACCACAGGGCGCAAGAATTTATGAATGCAAAACATGTCCAATCCATACTTGCCTAAATACACAATTTAAACAAGAATAAAGAGATACAGTATAACCATTAAGAAGACATACACATCCCTGGGTCATTCACAGTATATCCCATTTCATTACATAATTACATCTTAATTTCACAAGGTATGAGAATACTTATCTATTACAAGTTGCATCCAACCAACTAACTATGGGCATGCGCCTTTCCACCCAACCGTAGGATCAGAGGCCTTCATTCTTAGCACTCTGGTCACCCCCGTGCCAAGCCATGATATAACTAGGGAATTTACGCCATCTCTCGGAGAAACTCTCTCTATCACAACAACCCTGCAAGTTTTATCAGATGCTTCCTCAGGATCAAGCTCACGTTTGGGTCCTTCAGGTTGTGTTCTCGACACTTCCTTTAGGTTCGCACATCTCCCTTACGAGCTTGTTCTCCTGTCTCGTGTCTCCTCTCTTGTTGTCTCTGTATGTATCTTACCTTTCCTCCTCTGGAAGGTTTCCGACCTGTCCTGTTCCTTTTGTCAAAAGGAAGCTCGGGTCTACAGGTCTCTGTGGTACTTCGAGATGACATCCTACAGCTAGACTATGCTTCCATTCATGGGGGTGGTTGATGATTCAACCATTGGTCCTTTCTTTATTAACTGATTTCTTTCCTCTAGAGATACAATGGCTAGTACTTCAAGGCTTCACCCCCCAACATTCAGTTATGGGCAGTTTAAAAATAATACATTTACATTGTCCACATGCCTTATCATGGTAATCCTATTTTATGATTAATTACAAGCTAGGGGAAACAGGGGTGTTACAAAAAATGTGCGTCTCCAAATTGGTGAGTACCACATGAAATCTCATATGTTTGATGTTGACATGGGAGGTTGTGACATTGTGTTGGGTGCAGAATGGAAAAGGACTTTGGGTCCCATTCTCATGGATTTTAAGGAATTAAGAAATTCGACTAGGAGGGAAAACAATATAAGTTCCAAGGCATCACCATTGGTTCCCTAGAGATAATCAGTTCCCATCGCATGAAAAAGATCCTCAAAAAAGGTCATTTTGACATTATTTCCCAACTCCATGCCATACAAGCCACTGAGACACCCTCTGTGTCACAGGACCTCCAATCCATCCTCTCTAAACATCAAGTGTTTTTTTCCACTTCCCAGGGACTCCCTCCTTCCCATGGTGTTCATGATCATTCCATTCCCCTTGTCCCAAGAATCCTTCCTCCCAATATCCATCCCTATCGTCATCCCTTTTCCCCAAAAAATGAACTTAAGAAAATTATTCAAGAATTGCTCAACACAAGTGTTATCCTCCCTATTACAAGCCCCTACTCTTATCATGTGGTCATGGTCCTTAAGAAATAAGGTTCTTAGCACATGTGTCCTGACTTTCTCTCCCTCAAAAAACTCACCATTAAATACAAATTTCCCATTCCTGTCATTGATGACCTCTTGGATGAATTGAGTGGCACCTAGTTATTTAATAAACTTGATCTTCATTCTGACTACCACCAGATCCGTATGAAGGAGGAAAACATTCCTAAGACTGCATTTAGAACTCATGAGGGCCACTATGAGTTTTTGGTCAGGCCCTTTGGCTTGTGTAATGCTCCCTCCACTTTCCAAAGCCTCATGAATAATGTCTTATGTACTTTTCTTCGTCATTTTGTCTTAGTTTTCTTTGATGATATACTCATCTATAGTAAAACCTGGACAACCCATCTTACTCATGTGGATCGATTTCTCCATCTACTCTCTCAACACCAACGTTTCCTCAAACAATCTAAATTTCTTTTTGGCGCCTCAAAAATCGAGTACTTGGGTCATGTTTTTGGCAACGCCGATGTTAAGGTGGATCCTAAAAATATTGAAGCTATGCATGATTGGCCTCACCCAAAGGCTCTCAAAATATTTCATGGATTTATTGGTTTAACAAGTTATTATCACAAGTTTGTTAAAAATTATGGAAAGATTGCAACACCTCTCACTTCTCTCCTTTAAAATAATTCTTTCAATTGGACTCCACTAGCTGCTCAGGGTTTTCAAACCTTGAAGATGGCCATGTGCACCACTCCAGTCCTTCCTAATTTCAGGGTTTGCCCTTCCTAATTTCACAAAGACCTTTGTCTTGGAATGTGATGCTTTTGGGAAAGGAATTGGCGTAGTCCTTATGCAAGAGGGTCGGCCTTTGGCCTTTACTAGCAAACAACTGTCAGGGAGAAATTTGGAAAAATCAATCTATGAAAAGGAAATGTTGGCTATTCTACATGTCATGGATCTTTGACACCCTTATCTATTGGGGAAACGCTTCCAAATTAAGAAAGATCATCAAAGACTCAAGTATTTTCTGGAACAATGCATTTCCTCCTGAGAGCAACAAAAATAGGTGACTAAGCTCTTTGGATATGATTATGAGATCATTTACAAGAAAGGAAAATAAAATGTGGTTGCTGATGCACTGTCCAGAAAATATGAAGATGAAGGGTCCCTTTTTTCTCTCTCCTTCATTGTACCAGATTGGCTCCAAGATATTCGCTACGAATGGCTACATGATTCCAAATGTTTGCATCTGATACAAGGCCAATTCTCCAGTCCCCCCAGGGTACTCTTGGATAAATGATGAGATTCGATACAAAGGCCATTTGTATTTAAGTAAACAGTCAAAACTTGAATCAATAGTACTTTCTGAGATTCATGCTACACCCCCTGTTGGGAACTCCGAGTTTACCAAAACCTAGGAATGGGTCAAACGTTCTTTTTTCTTTGGGATGGTATGAAATAGGAAGTTCACAATTTTGTGTCTTAATGTGATGTTTGTCAATGAAACAAGGGTGAAATAGTCAAATCTCCTGGCACACTACAACCCCTTTCGATTCCACCTACTATTCGACGGGATATCTTTATGGATTTTATTGTAGGCTTACCTATATCAGGAAATAAATCAATCATCATGGTGGTGATTGATCGTCTTTCCAGGTATGCTCATTTCTATGATCTTCAACACCCATTTACAACCTCCATTCTGGCTCAACTTTTCATGGATCAGGTCTTCAAGATTCATGTCATGCCTCATTCTATTGTTTCTGATCATGACCCAACTTTCACCAGCAATTTTTGGCAAGAATTGTTCAAGCTACAAGGCACCCAATTGCATCTTATCATAGCTTATCATCCCTAGACTGATGGCCAAAATCAAGTTGTCAACAAGTGTTTGGAAACATATTTGAGGTGTTTTTCATCAGAAAGGAAAAATCGGTGGGCTCAATGGTTACCACTAGCTAAATTGTGGTACAACACTTCTTACCATACAACTACCCTCCTGACTCATTTTGAAGCAGTATATGGACAAAATCCACCTTCAGTTCTCTCATACTTTCCAGGTGTCTTGAAGGTCCAGGCGGTTGACCAAACACTTACAGTTCGAGAGGCTATTATTCATACCCTCAAAGAGTATTTGGTCATGGCCCAGAATCACATGAAGAAACAAGCAGATCAAGGTTGCTTTGAACGTCAATTTCTATAAGGAGATCAAGTGTTTCTTCGACTGCAACCTTATAAGAAAAATTACCTCAAGGTTGACCATTGATAGAAATTGGCACCCAAATTTTATGGTCCTTATACTGTTCTCAAGCATGTGAGACATGTGGCCTATCAGTTACCTTTTCCCAGTCATTCTAAGCTCTATCCTCTTTTTTATGTTTCCTGCTTAAATAAGGTAATTGTAACTAAGTGCCAAACTCAAACCAGCCTTCCCGAGTTGGATAAAGAAGGCTCCATTTGGCTACAACCACAAGTAGTTTTGGACCACCGTGAGCATCTTTTGCGTCAACGAACCATCAAGGAAGTGTTATTCTAGTGGAAATATACAAATCTGATAGATGCCACTTGGGAACCAGCTACCATTCTGCAACAATTTCCTCATCTCAAGCCTTGAGGACAAGGTTGTTTTTAAGGGGGAGGGCATGTTAGGCACACTACAACCCCTTTCGATTCCACCTACTATTTGGTGGGATATCTCTATGGATTTTATTTTAGGCTTACCTATATCGGGAAATAAATAAATCATCATGGTGGTGGTTGATCGTCTTTCCAAGTATGCTCATTTCTATGATCTTCAACACCCATTTACAACCTCCATTGTGGCTCAACTTTTCATGGATCAGGTCTTCAAGCTTCATGGAATGCCTCATTCTATTGTTTATGATAGAAACCCAACTTTCACCAACAATTTTTGGCAAGAATTGTTCAAGCTACAAGGCACCCAATTGCATCTCAGCACAGCTTATCATCCCCAAACTAATGGCCAAACTCAAGTTGTCAACAAGTGTTTGGAAACATATTTGAGGTTGACCAAACACTTACAGTTCGAGAGGCTATTATTCATACCCTCAAAGAGTATTTGGTCATGGCCCAGAATCATATGAAGCAACAAGCAGATCAAGGTCGCTTTGAACATCAATTTGTAGAAGGAGATCAAGTGTTTCTTTGACTGCAACCTTACAATAAAAATTACCTCAAGGCTGACCATTGTCAGAAATTGGTGCCCAAATTTTATGCTCCTTATATTGTTCTCAAGCATGTGAGACATGTGGCCTATCGGAGATGGTTTCCTATTCATTCTAAGCTCCATCCTCGTTTTCATGTTTCCTGCTTAAAGAAGGTGATTGGAACTAAGTGCCAAACTCAAACCATCCTTCCTGAGTTGGATAAAGAAGGCTTCATTTGGCTATGGCCACAAGTAGTTTTGGACCACCGTGAGCATCATCTGCATCAATGAACCATCAAGGAAGTGTTATTCTAGTGAAAATATACAAATCCAACAGATGCCAATTGGGAATCGGCTACCATTCTACAACAATTTCCTCATCTCAAGCCTTGAGGACAAGGTTATTTTTAAGGGGGAGGGCATGTTAGGGACCTAACCCCTCACGTAGGTAGAATAATATATTTCCTTGTAATAAAGGTTAATATTAATAAGGCCTAGAAATAAGGAAGAATAAGTCAAATGTAAGAATACCTAATAGAATCTTTCTCTTCTAGAAGGATCTTCCTCTAGATGGTTCTTTTGATAGAAATATTTAGTATAAATAGGAGTTGAGGGTATGAAAAGTTTTGTCTTAGATATTATTGTAATAGAGATCTGCTCTATTGGAGGTTTCCCCCTCGAAGAGGCAAGTGAACATTGATCTCAGTAATCAAAGTGCTCATTCTGGTGTTATTCTGGCATTGTTTTGGTATTATTGTGGTGTTGTTCTGGTTATATCATTGTTTATTTGCCATTTCTAGATAATTATTTATGTTCCGCATACTATTTTATATATGGAATATTACATTAACCTTCAACATTCACAGATCATGAAAGAAAGGTTGGATGATTGTTAACAGAGAAAGAAATAAAGTTGAAAGCTAAACAAGATGACTACTTGACTTACTATGATGGAATATCAAAGAAGGCTATCTACTTGTTGATATCTTATTTATAGTTTTTTGGGATGGAGGTGGTGTAACTATATTATTGGCTTACTTTTTATATGTTTCAGTTATTTTAACCAAGACATTTCTTAACCATTGTTCAATATACTTCCACATGGGAGCAACAATTATTTCTTTCCTAGTCGTGGTTTCAAATAATTCATTTTCCAGATATTTAAGTTCAAATCTTGATTGATGAAGCATGTTATAGATAGGGATAACAGGTTCTTTAGTACCTTCTGGTTTATCCTATTTTCTATAATGGACACCAAATTGACCAAATCAATTTCATTTCACTCCCAAATAGATGGGAAAACATAAGTGTTCAACAAGATGATTGTGCATATCATATGCATGTACAATTCCAAGCATCCATGTACATGGGATGAGAGCCTTCCATATGTTCAACATAGAAATAACAAGGCCCTCCACATCTCTATTGGCCATGACTCTTTTCAAGTATGCTTGGGGTTCCAATCATTGGTCCCCATTGATGTATCTCTTCTCATTCCATATTCATCGACAAATTCTTCCCGTGATCAAATTGAGGAAGATAGAGCAGCCAAATTTTTTGAAAGGATCCAACACCTCCAACAATAGGTTCATGATATATTGCAAAAGGACAATGGCAAGTACAAGCAACAACATGACCAACAAGTTTCAGGTTGGTGACAACTTCTAGTTGCATTTATAGAAAGATCTCCTCACGAGTCCCCACAGGAACCTCGAACCACTCAGATATGGGCCTTACACCATCACAAAGGCTATGGGTGAAAATGTTGTCGACTTGAGTATTCCTCCTTTCCTTGGCTTACACCCAATATTTAATGTGGTGTTTCTTTGACCATGTTTCCCACCTCTGTTGGACACATTGGACGTGGTTGAACAATTGGATCCTATAGAGCTCAATCTTGACTTCCTTGAGTAGGCTACAATGGACCAGATCATCAACACCAAGACGCAGGGCACTTGTCAGCAAAACATGCAACTCTCTATATTCTTCAAAACTGACTCTAGTGCTTCTTAGATCAAACTTTCATTAAGTGATGCCTAAAAGCTTGAGCTATATAATCTATTTGATGGATTTAATGTTGTGAAAATATACATCCTACCAATGAATAAATGAGAAAGAACAAAAATCCAGATGATTTTAGTACCTAAAGCATGCCAAAATAGTTGTAGTTAATCCCAAAACCAAATTAGTTGTTCTTGAAGCTGGTCCTCAACTTTGGGATGAAAAAGGAAAAATGAATTTTAATATTGTATTTCATCTACTTTTGAGTTCGGTGAGCCAGCTCTTGTGGAAGGTGGCCCTCAACGCTGGGATCAAAAAGGACAAAAGGTGGTCCTCAATGTTGGGATGAAAAAGGACATTTGATTCTTAATATTTTATTTCATATACTTCTGGGTTTGGTAAGAAAACATAAGGTGACATAAATATCCTCCTTTGTCGCCTCTACGTTGGACGCAAAAGGTAGAGCGATGTTAAATATTGCATTTATCGACTTTTGATTTGCATAAGAAAAGACACATGTGACATAAATATCCGTATCCGTGTAAGTTTGAAACAGAATGTACTCTAATCAATATAAAAGTTACAGGTGACGTACATAGGAGTAGGAGTCTTGAGAATCATAGTCTCGGAATTTTTTTTATATGGTTTATTTTGTATGTAGTATAAGATCTAAGACTATCAGCTGGAATTGATGTGGAGAAAGAAATAGGAATCTTTCATTGGAATTTATGTGGAGACAGAAATATGAATCTTTTATTATATCTATGGTCATTGGAACAGTTAGATGTGGATGTAACAATAAATATTTTTTTTGTAATAGCACTCAATTGTGTTTTTGGTAACAAAATCGTATTATAATACAATGAGAAATTTTTCTTCTGGAAAAAAAAATAGGAGTAGGTTAATCTTTAGCCAGATAAAACTTTATTTCGAAAAAAAAAAATTAAAAAATTAAAAAAAAAAAAAAAAATTGAATTTGGTTAAAATTTTAAGGATAGTTTAAAATTTATGCGGGCTAAATTCGTGTCCTCACATGTTCCGAGTTTTTTTTGTCGAAAAAGGTTGTGTATTAGCAAAATAATTTTCTTTTAAAAAAAAATGAAATTTAATTTAATTAAAATTTCAGAAATAACCTAAGTTTTATATGATTCAAATTATATATATCTATATCTATATCTATATCTATATATATATATATATATATATATATATATATATATTATATAAATTTCAGAAATAACCTAAGTTTTTTTGTCTTGCCGTAGTCAAACTATAGACAGAGTCAAAGTTTGATGGCATGATGTGTATTTATTGAAAATACCTTTCCAACGGGCTATCACGCGTCTAAAACGGAGGTTGTATGCAAACGTTACAACCCTAGGAAGTTGAGGTACCAACTTACCCATCAAAGCCCACATAACTATTGGAGTTTTTCTCCTAGGGTTAGGTTTTGGATGTCTAGGGTTTTGGAATTCATGAGTAATGTTAAAAAGGCCTCTGAAGCCTCATTGTAATAATTATGCTCAGACGGATGCGCGTAGAAGCCACATCTCTTCTCGGAGATAACTACAACCATTCGAGAAAGTTGTTTTCAGCTCTACAGTTTTACAGTTTCAACCTATTTTATTTATTCAATAGATTTTATTGTTAAATAGATATATTTTGTTGTTCTTCATATCTCTATGTTATTGTATGCAGTCAATTATTCCTTTCATTCCACTCTTAAATCTAGATCACTGGTATCAGAGTGGTCTTCTCTTCATTTATTTTTCTTTGTGCATGTCCCCGACTATATCTGGGTAAAATAAGTTGGGACTCGAACCAGTCGATCCTTTGCAAGATAGGCCACGCCGAGCTTGACAAAAACCCATGGGGGACGAGAAGAAAGATGTTGGAGAAGGAGATCCTTCTAAAATGTTGCTCGAGGAAGCCCTTGCGTGACAAAGGAACAAAATGATGGACAACTTTGCACAGATCCTTCGACGGCTTCCCATAGGAGACACATCTTTATCAAGAAGCCATGAAACCCCTTCAAGGTACAAGTAAATTTTGTTATTCCATTATTTGAAGGACTTATAGATGCAAATTATGTAGATAAATGGTTGAATCTACTCGAAGGGTATTTTTCAATCCACAAATTTTCCGATAGGGAAAATATTACTTTTTCCCTCCTCAAGGTCATCCCCCATGTTAAGGATTGGTTGGATACTTACTCTGAGAAAAGGGACATAGAGGAATATGAAATATTTGTGGTCTCCCCCACATGGTATTCCTTCATGGATTCCATTAAAGAACAACACTACCCTGTTGGAAGCTACGAGGACCAATACACAAGATGGGCCACACTGCATCAGGAAAGGGACCAGACAATACCAAATTTCACCAATATTTTCCATACCATGCAGACCAAACTGGGTATCAAAGACTATGAACGAAATCTAATGCTCAAATACTGTGGTTGTCTACATAGATTAGTTCAAATAGAAATGGAGTTTCTAGACATCGCATCATTAGGTGTGGCTTATAGATATGATGTCAAGATCGAGCAGAAGTTTAATAAGAAGAGGCGAGAGTTTTATCTGCAAACTCCTCACAGTCGAAGCAGGGAAAAGGAGGACCCAACACACCAAACAAGGGATAGAGAAAACATGGCCACTCTCAGGAAAACTAGTCCAAGACGCAACCCAAGAAGGGTAATGAGAATTTGATGAAGGACATGGGAAAATGGTCTGAATACCATAAAATCCCTTCACACAACATTGAATAATGTCACTCCAAGCAGTCATTGGTGGATGAGCTGAAAGATTTAGAGTCAGAGATAGATTCTGACTACGAATCAAATCCAGAAAGTGGGAAGCAGATCATCTATTTTGAACCCAATGCCATTTTAAAGTGGGAAGAAGAAGTTTAAATGTTTTATGGTTAGAGATTTTTTTTGTAATTATAAAGAATTGTTAAAATTGCAATTTTTTAATATCTAAATTGCATTTTTAATGTATACATTGTTTTTAATAAAAAAACTTTAAAAAATATGACAAAAAAAAAAAAAAATTAATTTGTTTAGACTATTTGTATTCCTCAAAGTATCCCTCAAAGTTATATATATATATGCTTAAATTGAATAGAAAACTAAGATCTAAAGAATAAATTAGTGATTTTTCTATATAGATTCAACCCAAATACATCCTAATATAAATTAAGCCTAAAACTGAAAAAACTCGATAAACATAACAAAACTCACTTTATAACAACATCCACATTACATGTGGCTATGTGTAATATCCATTGATCCATAGATCTAGATATTAGCCTCAACTGCTGACTATCTTCTACCAAAATTGATACTCTTTGGGATTATGGATGCGGTTAAGGGTTTTTGATTGAGTTTCGATAGTTTTGAGCTTCATGCGAAGCTTGCATGTTTGTTTGTTTAAGTAGAATGGCTTGTTTAAATATTTTTATTAAGTAGTCAATTACAAACAATCACGTGCATGTACAAAATTCACTCACAATTACATGCATGTAAATAATAGTCAAATAGTTTTAGCTAGATCAAATAATGAATGGATCTATGATGAAAATACAAAGATATAAACTGGAAAAGTACGATAACCTACATGCAACGATAGATCGGTGCCATGCAAGGCCCAAAATATGACATGCAAGCTAGTCGAATGACATGCATGTGGAAAATTGTTGCATGCATGAGGAACTTCAACATGCAAGGTGGATCTGTTGGATTCCACCGTAAAAAACTGATGGAAACTAGCTCACTCAATGTTCTCTGCTCCAATCTCAACTAGGTTGGAAGGATCTACTGATCTCCTAAGTCCCCAAAGCTTGCAACCTTCTTTCCCTTCTTTTCACCCACAAAGTTATGCTTCAACTACCAGAAATAGTTGGATAAGTCACCCTGGATGATTCCATCATCGGAATCTGATGTAAACTATATCAATAGAGGCACCTTGCCTCCTCCTTGAATGAACTGGGAGGAATCTGGCTCAATGTCCCCCTAGATGAGTAGATTTGATAAACTATACTATCTTTATTGCCGGTAAACCCACTGCAAAGCCCCACTACCTGAATATGACACCTTGGTGGCTAGGATGCTAAAAAATATGCTCTGGATGGTTCAATGAATGCACCTTGCCCTTATCTCAACTTTTTTTGAAGGGATAATATTTGTTAGGCCTCTTCAAGTGAAGCGACTTGCTCTGTGATTAATTCCCTCCTATGGAATTCACGCTGAAATTGTTGTAAACCTGCGATGAAGCAATGGAAAACCTGTATGGATTTCCCAATTGGCTAGGGTGTGTCTCTCAACACTGAATCCAATCAACTAGTGTCTTCCTCCTGGAATCCACAATCCTCCACTGATTCGCCTGAACCTGTGTTTTTTCTCCTATGAGATCAATTCTCAAATCATAATATGCAATAATGAGGTATCAAGTCATTTTTCTCTTTCATCTCTCCCAACCATAATTCTTCGTTGACCTATATAATTAGATCATTTCACTTAAGAGACTTCTATATTTAGCTGTATATTCCTTAAGTCACTTAAAATAGCTTTTCTCATTTTCACTTAATGTCGCTTTCAAAATATAATATTCCCTAGTGAAATGACATCAAATGAAACTTTTCCCCTATTTCTTCAGAGCTATACTATAAAAGGGGATGTTTATACTACTAATCCCTCCTCTCTAGAGATCCTACTTTGAAAGAGACATTGATCCAGGTGGATATTGGACGCCACCCACCTATTCCAATTGGCTCCTCTTGATAGTTGTTAATTCAACACGTTCTTCTATAATTCTTTGTAATTGCGAGTTATACACTTTTGGGGTTGTTTGAAGACCTACACAACATACATGTGGATATTGGTGGCCTCCCACCTAATCCAACTGGCTTATTTTGGAAGTTTTCATGTCAATACATCTTTCTGCACTTCCATAGCCGTTTTGGGGCCCTAAACAATGTTTTTTTTGGCTTTCCACAATCAAAATGTAGACAAAGTCAAAGTTTGATTACATAATGTGTATTTCTCAAAAATACCTTTCCAACAGGCTATCACGCATCTAAAATAGAGGTTGTATGCAAATTTTAAAACCCTAGGAAGTTGAGGTCCCAACTTACCCATCGGGACCCACATAACTATTGGTGTTTCATCTCCTAGTGTTAGGTTTTGGATGTCTAGGGTTTTGGAATTCATGAGTAATGTTAAAAAGAAATTTGGAGCCTCGTTCTAATGATTATGCTCAGACGGATGCACGTAGCAGCCACATATCTTCTCAGAGATAACTACAACCATTCGAGCAAGTTTTTTTTAGTTCTGCAGTTTTACAGTTTCAACCTATTTTATTTATTCAATAGATGTTATTGTTAAATATATATCTTTTGTTGTTCTTCATATCTCTATGTTATTGTATTCATTCAGTTATTCCTTTCATTCCACTCATAAATCTAGATCAGTCGTATCAGAGTGGTCTTCTATTCATTTATTTTTTTTCGTGCATGTCCTCGACAATATCTGGGTACAAGAAGTTGGGACTCGAACCAGTCGAGCCTTTGAAAGATTGGCCAAGCCGAGCCTGACAAAAACCCATGGAGGACAAGAAAAAAGATGATGGAGCAGGAGATCCTTTTAAAATGTTGCTCGAGGAAGCCCTTGCATGACAAAGAAACAAAATGATGGACAACTTTGAACAGATCCTTTGGTGACTACCCATAGGAGACGCAGCTTCATCAAGCGGAAATGCAACCCCCTTCAATGTACAAGTAAATTTTGATATTCCATTATTTGAAGGACTAATAGATGTCAATTCTATCGATAAATGGTTGAATCTGCTCGAAGGGTATTTTTCAGTCCACAAATTTTTCCAACAGGGAAAAGATTACGTTTTCACTCCTCAAGGTCGTCCCCCATGTTAAGGAATGGTGGGATACTTACTCTGAGAAAAGGAACATAGAGGAATATTCCATATTTATGGTCTCCCCCACATGGGATTCCTTCAGGCATTCCATTAAAGAAAAACAATTCCCTGTTGGAAGCTACGAGGACTAGTACACAAGATGGACCACGCTCCGTCAGGAAAGGGACCAGACAATACCCGATTTCACCAATATTTTCCATACCATGTAGACCAAATTGGGTATCAAAGACTCTGAACGACATCTAGTGCTAAAATACTGTGGTTGTCTACATAGATTCATTCAAACAGAAATGGAGTTTATGGACATCGCATCATTAGGTGTGGCTTATAAATATGTTGTCAAGATCGAGCAAAAGTTTAAGAAGAAGAGGTGAGATTTTTATCTGTAAACTCCTCATAGTCGAAGCAGGAAAAAGGAGGCCCCAACCCACCAAACAAGGGATAGAGAAAATATGGCCACTCTCAAGACAACCAGTCCAAGCTGCAACCCGAGAAGGGTAATGAGAATTCAAAGAAGGACACAGGAAAATGGTGTGAATACCATAAAATCCCTTTGCACAACACCGAATAATGTCACTCCAAGCAGTCACTGGTGGATGAGTTGAAAGCTTCAGAGTCAGAGATAGATTTTGACTGAGAATCAAGTACAAAAAGTGGGAAGCAAATCATCTATTCTAAACCCAGTGCCATTGTCGTTGTTGAAACAGATCTTAAATTTTTTATCCCTAAGGCCTAAATTTTTCTTTTTTGGGTTTCGTCTTTTCATAAAACATGAGTTTCGTATCAATTCTAAGTACACGATACCTTTTTCTTAAAAAAATTTAATTTTTCGGATAATAAAAGGGAAAAAGGCTTACAAAAATTATAAGACTCCCGACGCTTTTTATTTGAAATTATTTAAAACGTGTTAAATTTTAAAACTAACGATTTTTAAATTAAGCTTAAAAGAATTTTCGGGATTCGGGGTTTGCTACAAACAATTTTTTTGATGCAAATCGAATCACGAAATCCCGATCCCCGATTTCCCGAAACATTGAAATCTTAATTAAAACATGAATTGATTAATCGTCTTATAAGAGAGGTTAAGGGTTAAGATAATTATGTCGCGATTTCGGGATTCGCGGTTCAGTGAGATCACATATCCTGTCATCATGTTTCCCGAATTACGAAACCCCGATCCACAGTTCATGTTAAATCAAACTAATTATGTTTTGGCCTTAATCGTGATAAGCTAGATAATTAACATGAGTTGTGTCCTGTTTAAAAAGCAAGCCGTCGCGATCTTGTGATTTCGGAGATCGGATTTCATTAATAACATACTTTTTGACATCAGGATTTTCGAAATCCTGAAAACGTCTAATCTCAATTAATTAATGTGCTAAAAGAATTTAAATTTTAATTAATACATCGTGATTTCGCAATTTCAGAAATCGTTTTTCATCGACGACATACCTCTCGACATCAGGATTTCTGAAACCCCAAAAAGTGAAGTTTTCATCTTTAACTATGATTAACACTAATTAACCTTTTTTCAAAAATAGGATTAATGGTAATCATTATTTAAGTGTTCATTCATGTTTTTCTTTCCGATTAAGTAAGTTACTCGTTTTCTTTAAAAACCTGAAGGCGCCTAAATACGGACATTAAATGCGTATCTCAGAAAAATATCTTCCGCATTAAGAGCTTTAAATTTGTGACAGCTGTGTAAATCTTGTCATTTTTAAATGTATTCAAAATAAACATTCAAATGTTTGTGTTTCCATTTTAAGCTGAGCTCGTTCATCCATTTTCTGTGACAGGTTTTCAATTAAACGCATCTCACGGCACCCAAAATGGCACCGAAGAAGAATGAAGACGCACAGGAAGAAGATATTATCTCTGACACCACTCCACACGCTATAGATTCTATTAAATCTTGGACTCAAATCTCTGAATTGCTGGAATAGGAGTTTGAGAATGCTCATCATGATTCTGAAAATCATTTCCGAGACATAACTGAGTCAGAGATTCATAAGATCGTTGCGCGCCCAAGGCTCGTGGAATACACTGATATGATCAGATGGGCTCTGGATAAGGTCGATATCCCAACAAGGAGCATTTTAAACGACCAAGGAGTTATCGTCAGCTCATTCAGGCCAGAACACATACAAGTAATGTATAAACTCTCGCCAAATCCTAAACATATTGTTAATGCTAAATTTTTAGCAGAGTTTCAGAGAAAATAATGTATTGAGGCAGACCAGACATATCCCAATATGATTAGAGAATGGGCGAGGTGTCCAGCAAACTTTAGAGCTGATTCCCATGGATTTATGCTACAACATCCTTAAATGAGTACATGGTATATGTAGCCATTATGTTATGTAGAATGTTTGGGAGAAAAGATCCCTGTCATTTTCATGCAGATTGGGTGCCCTTTTTAGAGCAAGCTTCAGAAGAAAATGGCTTTAACTGGCATAAGATTTTTTAGATAACCTAACACAAGAAATCTTAAACTACAAAATAGCAAAATCAAAGGGACAACCAACAGCTTTTTATTTGTCTGCATACATTATGGATGCAATCTGTTATGTTACTCCCTTTCCATTAATGAATTGTAGTTGGAACATTTCCTATCCAGAACCCATTCATAAATATCACTCGGCCCTTTGGGATGAAAATGCTAAAGATGCATTTTATGAGGTTTGTCATTTTATTATAATTCCTATGCACAAAATATTTTTTGGATGTGAACCCCCTCACATTTCTGATGCAAGCACAAAAAATCTTAAAACAGTTGCCGACTCATTTATTGAGGAAAATTTTTCCTACATTAGGGTTTATGTTTGTTCCATTCCCCCTCATGCACTCCCTAAATTCCTACCGAACAGATTGGTGTGCAGGGAGGTAGCTCATTAGATAGTAAAGGGCGGTGTTGGATTAGAATTAAAAGCAACTCAGAAGAAGTCATGGCCATCCTTCCCTATTCATATTGGGAAATTTTCTTTATTAAATTTAGGCCATTCTAAGGTAGAGGCTGAGTCATTAGAAGAAGTGAAATTAGTAGATATTGAGCACAGAAAATATGACCCCTACCAAGTAATAAGTTATCCATTTTTGAACAGGTTAAAGGGGACATAATATTAAAAGTGTGGGAAGAAAACCCGGTTGAATATAAAAGAATAACCAGAGAGGTCAATGATGATTGCCATGGAATTTTTTATCTCCTAGAAAGAGCTTCATTGAATATCGGAATAGATGACTGTTACGAATTATTAGGTGAGATTAATATTGCCAAGCACTAGCTAAGGTTCAAAGAAGAGCTGGAGGAAATGAAGATAGAGTTTCAAAAATTAAATTAATCAATATCACAGAGATCAACAAATGGATGCTGATGCCAAATCTAAAGTTGAAAACTATTAAATTCACAGAGAAGATGATATAAAATCGTTTGCCTGAATTACAGAAAAGATTTTTCTTGTTTGAAGCAAATGAGATACCAGATGCTCCCAGAACTTTTGTGAAATTTTTGGGAAAGTGTGTTCAGTGTATTGAAGCGGAGAAAGGAATTTCGTCAATGCAAGCTTAAAAAAAAAAAAAATTAAAATTTTTTTATCATTAGAAATTAGAAAGAAAATGTAAACAGTTGACATTATTTTTATATGTAACTGTCATATTAGGAAGTTGGTTAGTCACCAACGAGAAAATTTTGATGAAAATGTATAAATGTAGTTTCTAAAGAGGGATAAAAGGCTTTTGATTTTTTGGAGAGAGCCGATTGTAATAACAGTTTTCCAATCCATCATAATATAGATTACAAACAAGATTTTGAATCCTGCAAATTTGTAGCTATGTGTTCTTCAACCCTGTTTACTATACTTTATTGTATTTTTCTTTCAATGTTTTTCTAATGAATAATCAATTTGAAGTTATCTACATCTTTGATTTCTAGTTCAGATTGGTTTGGATATCAAATTATTTACATTTTTTCCTCTGAAATTTGCTATCAGTGATTTTAAAACCTGTAAATCATTTGAACCTTAATACTTAACTTTCATTAGAAACCTCATTTTCTTTCATTATTATCGGTCGAAATATGAGATTCTTTCTTGATTAAATCCTCATATTTTTCTGTAGTATTTATTTGTTATTTTATGATCCTCAAATTGTTACAAATCCAGGAAACGGCCTCGAATGTATTTATGTTAGTGTTTTGAATTTCAAAATTGTTTTTCCTATTCTCATCTCTGGAAAGTTTGAAGTAACGTTTGATTAAAAAAATTGCATAAATAAATAAAGTTTTATCCTCCATGATTGTTCCAAGTAGAAGACAACCCAACATTGAACCTGGCCTTCAAGATCAAACCAGTATTGCCTTGAATCTATTTAATACCATCTTACAAATAGCAACTAACTGGATTGAATTAGAACGATCATGGGCTGCTATTGAGAGAGATATTAGCATCCAAGAACAACAGGAAGCAAGATAGAGACAGTTGAGAAATTGATTCTGCTTCAGCCTTCCTTTTAAATTCTTATTCTCAAATTATTCCTTTCAACATTTATGGATGCCTTGATGGTATACTTTATAGCCTTAAAGTATAAACTCAGGAACAACATTTCTTTTGGCGTCGTTGTCGGGGAACGAAGAAACAAATCTTTTCCCTGGGAAGAACGACATTGACATTTTCTATTTTTGATAGTGAACAAAGATAGAAAACCTTCTAAGGCTATTAATATTTTTCACTTGACGACTCCACAATAATTAAACTGGCTATTAGCCGAAAGAAAACCAGAAAAAACTCAGATTGCAAGAAGACCTCGTCAGTCTCTGATCCGGAAAAGATTTTAAAATCATGAAAATCACTTAAACAAGTCTTTTTACCCATATATACTATATGTCAGCCCGACTTTACGCAGTTAAACGCTTCGGAAACTCTTGAAATATCACTTGCACTTCCCCTCTCATACGATATGTTCTCATTTCCTGAAGTTTCTTCCCCAGATTTCCGAGAATCTTCTCCTCACACATTCCGAACTTCAGCCTCAAATCTAACCATGGCTGCACAAGGAGGTGTTGGAGCTGGAGGTGGTGCCCCTGGAGGTAGTCAAGTACCGCTTCCTGGAATCTTTGCTAAAGTAGCTACTAGATATGCTCCACTTGTTCTTCCCATTCCTCTACATGATCTCCCCGAGAATTATATGAAAAGCCTTTCGAAATTTATAGGGGAAGGGGATCTGACTGCCCAAGAACATATAAACTTTTTTTATCAATTTGTTGACATCCTAGGAATAGAACACGAAGATGTCTATTCTAGACTCCTCGTTCAAACTTTCGAAGGACAGGTGAGGACCTGGTTCCGATCCTTAGCAGCGGGATCTTTAAGATCTTATGAAGAACTTGAAAGCGCATTTATTAGACAATGGGGAGAGAGGAAGGACCACCTCTACTACTTGACTGAATTTGGATCCCTTAGAAAGAAAAACTCTGAATCAGTTCTAGAATTCACGCAAAGGTTCAATAAGTTGTATAATAAAATCCCAGTTGAGGTTAAACCTTCACAACCCACAGCAAAAGTGACTTTTGCTGGAACTTTTGATCCCGACTTTGCCTTATTATTGAGAGAAAGGAGATCAACAGATCTCATGAAAATGCAGGATGATGTGCTTAAGATTGAATCAAACATGATGGCATTAGGGAAATTAAAAGCAAAGACTGAAACTGGGAACAAAGAAAATAGGAAATTCAAAGAACAAGGTGGACCTTCAGGATCAGGGAAATCCTCGAGAGATAAAATAGACGAGATGGATAGGGTTATTAGAGAACTTTCAAACAAGATCTCAAAAATGGAACTAGAGAAATCGAAAAGAGATAATTTCCCCAGAAAAGATTTTAGAAGAAATCCTGATCCTCAGGGACCACAGAAAATGATTAAAAATGAAGACCAAAAAATTCCAACACCCTTCAAAAGTGAAAATTTCATTGGAGAAGAAGATCTAGGATATTTTGAAGAAATCGATGAAGATATTAATAATCTTGGCGACGATAATAAATCACCTTATTTATCAAGACAGGATTACGAAAGATCTTTAAATAAAGAAATTACATCGGAAGACAGTGTTAGCAATAATATGTCTGAAGATTTTACATATCAAGATATCGCAGATGATATCATAGCTGAACTACAAGGAAAATATAATTTAAGACCGAGGAACAAAAGTCTCCCAAATGTTCCGACAAAAAATATTTTGCCAAGAACTGAAACCGATGAGGCAACTCTAAAAGTTGTTGATAAACAACCTGTGAAAAGAAACACAGCTGATACGCAACCTGTCCAGTCAGAACCAGTAGAAACACTCCCTGTGAAGACACAAGATCCTATAAATGAAAACAAGTCCACATCACAACGAAAAGCTGAAAAGAATGGAATGGAAGCCCCGAACATCGAAAACGACAAGGCCCTAGGAAATTTTAATTTGGAAAACAAAATAAATAAAATCAAAATTCCTATTCCCCTTGTTGAATTAGCTAAAAATCCCATATACAGAAAACAAATCACCAAGATGATTAACTTTTTCGAAGACGAAAGCCAAGCCGACGTCATCAACTTAGAAGATGATAAACCAAACATAGTCTTTGGTCCACATATCGAAGGTGCGAGAGACACTGTCGCCCCCTTTTATATTACGTTAACCATGTTTGACCACCTTCTCCATAACTGTATGTTGGATTCCAGAGCTTCCCACAATGTGATGCTAAAGGCAATTATGGAAAAACTTGGTCTTGAAATCACAAGGCCCTATGGTGACTTATATTCTTTCGATTCGAGGAAAGTCAAATGCATAGGTATGATTAAAGACCTAGTGGTAGGTTTGGCTCAAATACCTACTAAAAGTATTCTTATGGATGTAGTGGTCGTTGACATTCCCCCAAAGTATGGTATGCTATTATCTAGATCATGGGGTGCCAAGCTTGGAGGATCTCTCCAACTGGATATGACATACACTACAATTTTAGTTTTCAGAGGACAATACACTCGTCTTTACAGAGAGAGTAGGTTGGCATTTACTGTAGGTGATCCACAAAACCCAAACAATGATCCAGTTTATATTTCCGAACAAGACTTAGGAAATTGTATATTATCTATTGATGACAATTTTGAAGTAGATGTAGACGATAATTGTATAGAAGAAAAAATTGAAAAAAAAGAAACAGAGAAAAATGTATATAGCACTAGTGTATGGAAAATGTATTTTGATGGAGCCTCGTCTTTCCTCGGAGCTAGAGCAGGAGAACTTCTTGTGGCTCCTGATGATCAATTTGTAATTCCTTTTTCATATAGGCTTCAGTGGAATGTGGATTGTACAAACAATGTATGCGAGTATGAAGCTTTAGTGCTAGGATTAGAAGCTGCTAGGAGGATGAAAATTAAGAAAATCAAATTTTTTGGTGACGCCGAGTTAATTATAAAACAGGTGAATCGACAGTACCAGGCTAAGAATCCTAGATTACGGTCCTATAGGAATTGTGTCTAGGATTTAATCGATAACTTCTTCTCATATGTGAATTTTCATTTCATCCCAAGATCTGAAAATCAACAGGATAATTCTTTATCCAAAGTTGCATCAACTTTCACACCCACGACTGATTTTAAATTAAAATATCACATACAATTGAGACATCACCCTTCGATACCAAATAACATACAACACTGGAAGGTCTTTGAAAATGATGAGCAGCTTCGAAAGTTTCTAGAATCATTAGACGAATTTGCAGAAACACATACCGATCAAGAAAATCAAAATGATCCCATTTGGATCATGCAAGAGGGGGAGGATTCTAAAGAGTTTCACGATAAAATTGCACAAATCACTGAATGCTTGTTCTCAAGAAAAACCAGATTCCCCAGGGTCTAATCCCTTTGGAAAGACTATTTAATCAAGATGATATCCCTTCAAAAACCACCCTACAACCCCAACCAGAGGAGGTTGAAGATTGTAATATAGGAACTAAAGAAAATCCACGAATGGTTAAACTATCCAAATATCTATCAACAGAAAACAAAAATAAATACATGGAGTTGTTAAGAAAATACAAAGACATTTTCGCATAGTCGTATGAAGAACTGAAAACATATGACACTTCTGCGATTGAACATAAGATACCCCTCAAACCTGGTGTCAAACCTTTTAAACAAAAACTCCGACAAATTAACCCCATTTTGTTACCTGTTATCGAACGAGAAGTCAAAAAACTCCTAGATGCTAAGATAATTGTACCACTGATATATTCTGATTGGGTAGCTAATCTGGTCTCGGTTAGAAAGAAAAACGGGGAAATTAGACTGTGTGTCGATTTCAGAAATCTTAATAAATCTTCTCTCAAAGAAAATTATCCTCTACCTAAAATGGACCATGTTCTTGAAAAAGTAGTAGGAGCTAATAGGATGTCAATGATTGACGGATTTTCAGGTTACAATCAAATTGCCGTCAGTGATCTCGATAAAGAAAAAACCACATTTCCCACTCCTTGGGGCACGTTTATGTACGATAAAATGTCGTTTGGATTGATGAATGCAGGTGAAAATTTTCAACGCGCAATGGATATTGCTTTCATTGGCGAACAAGACAAATTTGTAGTCATCTATTTGGATGATCTTACTATTTTTTCTAAATCGGATGAAGACCATATGATTCATCTCAAACAGACATTTGAAAAATGCTGCAGGTTTGGTCTATCCTTAAATCCTAAGAAGTCTCATTTCGCTATGGAAGAAAGCAAGTTGTTGGGTCACATCGTATCTCGAGATGGAATTATAATTGACCCTAAAAGAGTAGAAGCTATAGATACAATAGCTATTCCTAGGAATGTGAAAGAAATTCAATCATTTTTAGGAAAAATAAATTTTTTGAGAAGATTTATTCCTAACTTCGCTGAAATTGTGAAATTGATTACAGATATGCTCAGAAAAAATAGTGAAGTAAAATGGACAGCAGAAGCTAAAGAATCCTTTGCCCATATCAAGAAGGTTATAAGTGAGGCACTGGTACTAGCGAGCCTCGATTATCTCAAAGATTTTCTTATTTTTTCATTTTCCTCTGAACACACACTTGTTGTTGTACTCCTTCAGAAGAACAAAGAAGGTTTCGAGCAACCGATAGTCTTCTTTAGCAAAAGTCTCTGAGATGCTGAACTCAAATATAATATAATGGAAAAGCAAGCATATGCTATGGTAAAAGCATTGAAAGCTTTCAGAACTTATGTTTTACATTCTAAGGTGATTGCATATGTACCCACTAGTTCTATAAAAGATATTTTGGTTCAAGCAGATAGTGATGGAAAAAGAGGAAGATGGCTTGCCAAAATTCAAGAGTTTGACTTGGAGGTTAAACCGACAAAATTGGTAAAGGGGCAAGGCTTAGCTAAACTTTTAGCTGAATCCAATTTCAGAGCTCTTGGGATAAACAGCTCTCAGGAGGAGGAAGAATGGGTAGACGTGAATGAACTTGAGGACCAAATAGCTGAAAATGGAATCGAGGAGAAATTTGCATCATCAAATTGGTACAAAGACATAGTAACATACTTACTGACATTGAAATGTCCAACTGACTTGTCTCCATCCAAAGCTAGAACGCTAAAGCTGCATGCAATCAAATACTGTATTTCCGAAAAATGATTATATTGGAAAGACCCGCTTGGCTTCCTCTTGGTCTGTCTGGTTGAGTCGGAAACAGAAGAAGTTATAGGTCAATTTCACGAAGGAGTATGTGGAGGACACCACGCTTGGAGGGCTACGGCATATAAAATCCTGAGGGTTGGTTATTACTGGCCCAAACTTTTCCTAGATGTCAATGCTAGGGTACGAGCTTGCAGCCCTTGCCAATTTCTTGCAGGAAAACATAAAATACCATCGATGCCATTGGTCCCAGTCAAGACAGAAGCTTCTTTTCAGCAATGGGGACTAGATTTCATAGGTGAAATTGATCCTCATTCTAGTGCTCAACACAGATGGATCCTGACCGCTACAGACTATTTCACCAAATGGGTGGAAGCTATCCCAACAAGAAAGGCTACTGATTCGGTGGTTATAGACTTCTTAAAAGAAAATATTTTGTCTAGGTTCGGTTGTCCCAGAAATATAGTCATAGACAATGCGCAGGCTTTTAAGTCTATGGCAATGGTCAAATTTTGCTAGAAATATAATATTGTGCTGGGTCATTTCATAGCATACTATCCTCAGGGAAATGGTCTAGCAGAATCTTCGAACAAGAGCTTAATCAGTATAATCAAGTTAAACGAAAATAAAAAGTCTTGGCATTTGCATTTAACATACGCTCTGTGGGAAAATCGGATAGGCACAAAAAAGTCTATAGGTACTTCTCCCTTTCAAATGGTATATGGAACAGATGTAGTGTTTCCTATAAACCTAGCACTTTCTGTAATGAAACTATGGCAAGACGAGAAGGAAGAACTGAATCCTCTCACAAGAAGGATAAACCAGCTGATTGAAGTTCAGCAGCACAGGGCGGTAGTGGATGAAAAGTTGCAGAAGTACCAAGATGACATGAAGGTATTATTTGATTGTAAAGCCAAGGATAGGAATTTTCTCCCCAGGTATCTGGTTTTGAGATGGGATGCTCGAAAAGAGGATTCGGGAAAAAATGGTAAATTCGATCATATTTGGTACAGACCATTTTGTTGGGTATGTGTTATATTCTTTGCATGTGTGTGTGTGTGGGTGCGTCAGATATGACGACTGCGTCTGACGTTCCCTTCACCTAGGGCTCTGCCGTGTGCGCAGGGTGCTTTCCAAGGGGGGTCCCAGGGGGGGGGGCAGGTATGCCCCCCCCTGGTTAAGTGGAGCGTTCGGCACTGGGCGGTAGCCCGGGGCCGACGGGGTTCGGGGCAGCGCCCCGAGTACGTGCAGCGTTCGGGGCAACGGCCCGAAAAAAAAAAATTGGGCGGTTTTTGCTATTTTTAGCGGATTTTGCTATTTTTAGCTGATTTGAAAATTAAATCCCAGATTAAGGGATTAGGGTTTTGGTATCTACGGAATACCTAAAAACATTGTATATATTGTATGGCGAATGGTGAAATTCGATATAATGAAAAAGAAAGGTTTTCCCGGTTGAGGGTTTCCGGTAAAGATCTCTGTGTATTCTGTGTATGAGCCATTGATTAATTTTTGTATTGCTTAAGAATATATATGCATTGCTTTAATTCACAGGTTTAAAACTTACACATTTAAGGTAGCATCTCCTGAAGGAAAAAAATTCATTTCTGCTTGAAAATTTGGATGGTAAAATCCTGAATGCCCCTATCAACGGGCATTTTTTAAAACATTATATGGAATAATTAATTTCCATAAATTTTCATTGTATATACCGTTTTGTTTTTTATTTTCATAATTTTCTTTAGAAAGTCTATTCTCATTTTGTAAATAAATAAAAATAAAATAAAATTAGTTAAGTTTTTATACCAAAAAACTGATATTTTTAATATTGTTTTGTTTACAAGATTCAAATAGACAGCTTGAACTCAAAGGATTAACTTGCCAAAAAATAGGTGATAGATAGTACTTTTTGTTATTTAAAAAAAAAAAGAGAGAGAATGATAATGGTAAGGCAAAGTTATGAGTTACAGCAAAGTCCATTTTCTTAATAAATAATAAAAATATAATAATAAAAAAAAAAATTGCGTTGCTTATCTCGTAAGCTGATAGGTAAATAAAAAGCGTTTTTCAATACTTAAACCTTAAGGGTTTCACTTAGAACAAGTTTAAAGGCATTTCGAAGTAAAAATCTTTAAGAGAAGAGTCCAAAGGGTTATTTTTTAATTTACAACCTATCTTTTCTGACTTACAGATTGTTGGACATCTCCTTTTATACCCTTAGTTCTGTCTTTTTCTTTTTCGGGTTTTCCCATCGAAGTAGGAGAGATTATGTATTAACTTTTGAAATCGAAAAATAGTTAAAAATCAGTAAGACCAGTCCTCATAGTTCTTATTCTCTGACTAAAAGTGGTTATGTTTAGGTTGATTCTGACTCTCTTAGGTTTCTTAATAGTTTGTCTGAGGATTTAAGCTTGCTCAAAAGAAAACCCCTGAAAATAATCTTTCCCTTTTTTCTCTACAGACTAAGGGGTTTTGAAAGTTGAGAAAAGATTTCTCTAGAGTAATCAAAACAGGTTGACAAACCTCTATTGTAAATTTTTACACAGATAACCACCCCTGATATTTTAAGTATCACTGATTGCCCCCGCTTCGTATTTATAAGCTAAATATAAGACAGATGGTGAAAGGAAATTCATATTTGATTGCCCCCATCTAGTCCCAAAGACGATGAAAGGAAATTCATTTAAATGATTGCCCTCGTCTAATATAAAGAAACAGATAACTTCACCGGGGCACTGAACAGGCTCGCTAGCAGTGAAGCAATATCTGAGTATAAATATATAATTAGCACTCGAAGCGGTGAAAGGAAATTCAGTAAAAAAGGGATAGATAACTTCACCGGGGTACTGAAAAGGCCCGCTGGCAGTGAAGCAATATATGAGGTATCTGTAAGGTTTTCATACTTATCTATCACTCTATTCTAGTTACCAGTTTTTCAAAACCAGATTTTCATCTTAAGTCAAGATAGAGATCCCCAATTAAAATTATAAATTTTATTTCGATTGATGCAAGCCGAAAGTTACAAATCTGTTGAGTTTACTAATATTGTTATAATCATCTTAATACTAACTTAATTTCATACGAGAAGGAGAATATTATGAAGAAGACTACAACTGAGTTAAAGCAAATAAGAAGTTTTGAAAAGATTTTCAGAAGTTGAAATGAAATCTCTTTTTCCTCTTTTTCCTCTCCTTTAACAGTTTCAGTAGTGATAAACCCTTGACACCATTTACCCAATGAAGGCACTGAGTCTACATGTTCTTCTTGTCCCAGAAGGAGACGAGGTCCCCAGTTGGAGCCTATGTTGAAACAGATCTTAAATTTTTTTATCCCTAAGGCCTAAATTTTTCTTTTTTGGGTTTCGGCTTTCCATAAAACACAAGTTTCGTATCAATTCTAAGTACACGATACCTTTTTCTTAAAAAAAATTAATTTTTCAGATAATAAAAGGGAAAAAGGCTTACAAAAATTATAAGACTCCCGACGCTTTTTATTTGAAATTATTTAAAACGTGTTAAATTTTAAAACTAACGATTTTTAAATTAAGCTTAAAAGAATTTTCGGGATTCGGGATTTGCTACAAACAAATTTTTCGATGCAAATCGAATCGCGAAATCCTGATCCCCTATTTCTCGAAACGTTGAAATCTTAATTAAAACACGAATTAATTAATTCTCTTATAAGAGATGTTAAGGGTTAAGATAATTATGTCACGATTTCGGGATTCACGGTTCAGTGAGATCACATCTCCTGTCATCATGTTTCCCGAAATATCGAATTACGAAACCCTGATCCACAGTTCACGTTAAATCAAACTAATTTTGTTTTGGCCTTAATCGTGATAAGTTAGATAATTAAGATCAGTTATGTCCTGTTTAAAAATCAAGCCATTGCAATTTCGTGATTTCAGAGATCAGATTTCATTGATAACATACTTCTCGACATCAGGATTTCTGAAATCCTGAAAACGTCTAATCTCAATTAATTAATGTGCTAAAAGCGTTTAAATCTTAATTAAAACATCGTAATTTCGCGATTTCGCAATTTCAGAAATCGTTTTTCATCGACGACATACCTCTCGACATCAGGATTTTTGAAACCCTGAAAAGTGAAGTTTTCAGCTTTATTCTATGATTAACACTAATTAACCTTTTTTCAAAAACAGGATTAATGGTAATCATTCTTTAAGTGTTCATTCATGTTTCGCTTTTCGATTAAGTAAGCTTCTCGTTTTCTTTAAAAACAAGAAGGCACCTAAATACGGACATTAAATGTGTATCTCGGAAAAATATCTTCCACATTAAGAGCTTTAAATTCGTGACAGCTGTGTAAATCTTGTCATTTTTAAATGTATTCAAAATAAACATTCGAATGTCTATGTTTTCATTTTAAGCTGAGCTCGTTCATCCATTTTCTTTGACAGGTTTTCAATTAAACGCAGAAGTCATGGCACCCAAAAAGGCACTGAAGGAGAATGAAGATGCACAAGAAGGAGATATTATTTACGACACCACTCCACACACTATAGATTCTATTAAATCTTGGACTCAAATCTCTGAATTGCTAGAATACGAGTTTCAGAATGCTCATCCTGATTCTGAAAATCATTTCCGGGACATAGCTGAGTCAGAGCTTCATAAGATCGCCACCCGAGGCTTGTGGCATACACTGATATGATCAGCTGGGCTCTGGATAAGGTCGATATCCCAAAAAGGAGCATTTTAAACGACCAAGGAGGTATCGTCAGCTCATTCAGGCTAGAACACATACAAGTAATGTATAAACTCTCATCAAATCCTAAACATACTTCTAATGCTGAATTTTTAGTAGAGTTTCAAAGAAAAGAATGTATTGAGGCAGACTAGACATATCCCAATATGATTAGAGAATGGGTGAGGTGTCCAGCAAAATTTAGAGATGATTCCCATGGGATTTATGCTATAGCATCCTTAAATGAATACATGGTATATGTAGCCATTATGTTATGTAGACTTTTCGGGAGAAAAGATCCCTGTCATTTTCATGTCGATTGGCTGCCCTTTTTAGAGGAAGCTTCAGAAGGAAATTACTTTAACTGGCATAAGATTTTTTCAGATAACCTAACACAAGAAATCTTAAACTACAAAACAGTAAAATCAAAGGGACAACCAACAACTTTTTATATGTATGCATACATTATGGATGCAATCTGTTATGTGACTCCCTTTCCATTAATCAATTGGAGTTGGAACATTTCCTGTCTAGAACCCATTCATAAATATCACTCGGCCCTTTGGGAAGAAAATGCTAAAGATTCATTTTACGAGGTTTGTCATTTTATTATAATTCCTATGCACATAATATTTTTTGGATGCGAACCCCCTCGCATTTCTGATGCAACCACAGAAAATCTTAAAGCAGTTGCCGACTGGTTTATTGAGGAAACTTTTTCCTACATTAGGGTTTATGTTTGTTCCATTCCCCCTCATGCACTCCGTAAATTCCTACCGGACAGATTGGTGTGCAGGGAGGTAGCTCATCAGATAGTAAACGGCGGTGTTGGATTAGAATTAAAAGCAGCTTAGAAGAAGTCATGGCCATCTTTCCCTGTTCATATTGGGAAATTTTCTTTATTAAATTTAGGCCATTCTAAGGTAGAGGCTGAGTCATTAGAAGAAGTGAAATTAGTATATATTGAGCACAGAAAATATGACCCCTACCAAGTAATAAGTAGGCA
>JASDQU010945995.1:2289-13075 GCA_032191745.1 Picea mariana
TTATAGTACCATTGATAAAGTGGGTACCTTGGTCACTCATCAAAATCCTTGGACAACCAAATCTAGTGATTACTTTCTCAAAAAAGAAGTGTGTTTCTTTCTCTGCACTGCAATCTTTTACTGGTGTTGCTTCTGCCCATGTTGTTAATTATTCTGTTGCAGTAATGATATACCTTTCTCTTGACATTTTTTCTAGTGGGTTAATTGGTCCCATAAAGTTTATTTCCCATTTGTTAAATACCCACAAAGTTACTTGTGGTCTTAGGGGCATCTCATCCCTTCTGTTAGGTTTACCAACCATATGACAAACCTCACATCTCTGGCAATATTCCTTAGCATCTCTGTGAATTGTTGGCCACCATAGTCCTACAACCAATACCTTCTACATGGTATCTTTTACTGCATAATTTCCTCCAACTATTCCTCATGAACTTATGCCAAAATTCCAGGCCTTTCATGTTCTAGTACACATCTTCTCAAAATGTTGTCTGCGCCCATTTTGTATAAGTGTCCTGCAATCAATTGATAGTTTGCAACTCTGACTACCAGATTTTTCTTTTGCATAGTGTTAAATTTTTGTGGCACAGTCCCTGTACTCAAGTATTCAATAATGTTAGCAAAATATTTGTCAACTACTTGGACTGAAAATAGCTGTGCATCAGGGAAGTTTTCTTCCAAGTTGGTAGGTTATTCTCCATTGGTTACCCTTGATAGGTGATCAGGTCCTTCATTCAACTTCCCTGGTTTGACTATCACTTCAAAATCAAATTCCTGAAATAACAGTAGCCATCTATAGATCCTCCCCCCCAACATTGGCTTGTTGACTAGGTATTTGAGGGCTGAATGATCTATGAACATCTTAAAGTGTTTTCCCAGTAAATAATGTATAAACTTTTGTAGTGCATAGACCATATCTAGGCATTCTCTTTTTGTAGTATTATAGTTCTTCTCTGATTCTGAGAGTTTTCTGCTTGCAAATGCTATAATATGGTCCAAATCCCCTACTCCTGGATGTGCCAAAATTGCTTCCAATGCTATAGTTGATGCATCTACATGCACATGAAAAGTCTTTTCCCAATCTGGTAATACTAGAATAGGTGATGTGACCATGTTTTCTTTTAGGGTATCCAAACCTTGTTGACAATCCTCGTTCCAATGAAATTTAGTATCCTTCTTTAACAATTTTTCCATTGGCGTAGTAATCTACGCATACCCTTTTATAAATTTTATGTAGTAGTCTATATGTCCCAATGTTGCTCTCAACTGGTGCACTGATTTTGGTGGTGGTGAGTTGACAATGACTTCAATATTGGCAGGATCAACTAGAAAGACTTGTTTACATATTATATGGCCCAATAATATTCCAAAATGTGTCCCAAAGATGCACTTCTTGATATTCAATGATATCTGGCACTGCAGGCATCTTTCCAACATTAGCCTTAATACTTCTACATGGTCCTTTAAAAAACTATATACCGTCTAGTCATCCAAATACACTTCTAAGAAATGATGTATGAAATCCTTAAAAACAACTATTACTACCCTTGAAAATATGGTTGATGCATTCTTCAGTCCAAAAGGCATGACTGTGTACTGGTAGGATCCCCATTCTATGTCAAAATTTGTCTTATATCTATCTTCTAGGGCTATCTTGATCTGATGGTAGCCTGAAAATCCATTTGTAAATATGATTCATGGCCTCCCACATTCTCTATGAATTCATCTATAAAAGGTGTAGGGAAAAGGTCATGTAGGCATGCATCATTCAATTTCCTTAGATATACACAAATCCTTTTCCCCCCTTGTTCCTTCTCTTGAAATACCATAGGGATTATCCATTCATATTCCTCCATTGGTTCTATGATACCAACTTTTAACATTCTATCAATTTTTTCTTTCACTTTCTACTTATATATTGGATTTAGTCTATACGGTCTTTGTCTAACAGATCTAACATCTGGTTTGAGAGGTATATTCATCTCTCCTAACTCTCTTTCTATGCCTTTCATCTCTGTAAATATTGTTGGGAATAAGTCACTGTACTCGCACAATAACTCTATTATCCTTTCTACTATTTGTTCATCCCAGTAGTCTCCAATGTTGGCCATTTTAGGATTGTCAGTTGTTCCAATGTCGATTTTCTTCACTTTGATAGGTGCAACAAATACTTCTGATTCCAAAGATGGACCTTCCACCTCTCTTTCTCCTTCATTTTATGTAATCTGAATGTTGCATGGGTCATCTTCATCTAGTGCTTCTTCCCGCACATGATGACATGACAATAGTACTTTCATCATCTGTATGTTCTCCTGTTGGTATTATATCACGAGTTCAACCTTTGGTTCATCAATAAACATCACACCTCTTATCTGCTTCAGTGATGAATCCATGTTGGGGTTCTCATGTTCAAATGAGAAGGTTACTATAAAATTTTACTGTAATGTTGTCCACTTTACAGTGCCTCTGCATTGTTCCTGGTCTATATACCAATTTTATGGAATTCCTTCTAATGTGTGGATTAAGTGATGAGGCCATTCCTTTGGTGGTGTCATCCTCCATAGTGTTATTAATTTCTCCAAATGTTCTATTGGTGTCCCCTATCCATCATATCTCTGCATATTATTGCTCCCTTACTCTGCACCGAATCTAATGCACAGTAGTCGCTTACATTGGTACCAATCCTTAACTGTTTCTTTGTGCACACCCCACCATATTTTAGGTGTTTCCTTGAGTTCAATGTCCAAGGATATGAGCCTCTAATTATATAACACTTCATCTTTGTATCTTGTTAGAAATTCTTCTAAGTCATTTATGCCATGAAAACTAGGAGGTTCTTTGATCTCGGTATCCACCCATCTTACTGCACAGTCTATTCTTGCACACCTTCTTGTGGATACTTCATGTAATATTTGCTGCCAATTTTCCAACCCTGTACATGAGTCAGAATCACACGGTGCGATGCTTCTCCAACTAAGTATCCCATCTATAGTTGGGTTAACATAATATTCTTCGCGCGAGGTGGTTCTGTACAATTGGTTTATCTCTTCTAAATCTAGACAAGTTGGTTCTACAAACCTTTCTCCTTCTGAAGGGTCTAATGATGCAATGACTCTGTATTATATTGATTTAAATGTCATCTTCCTTGTCTTCAAGTTGATTATGGCTTGGTTATCAAATGCCCAATCCAAGCCAAGAAATGTTGGATAGGGTGTTGTTCCATCCACTATTTCTATCACTTCAAAGTCTTCCTTAGTGCACACTCAATCCAGATCTATTGTCACACCTTTTAGCCTTCGAATTGGTAGAAATTTGTGTTGGTTTGATATCTTCAACTAGAAAGGTGAATAGCCTAGTGTGGGCTCTCCCATACATTTCCATGTCTTCTTGGGTAACACATTTACCTCAGAGCCTAAATCCAGTATGATATCCCCCATATTGAAATTTCCAATGTTAGCATTCAATATGAATTCCCTGCTTGTCCTCCTTCTTGGATGGAGGTGATTGGTTGTTTTATGCTCTAACTTCCCCTCTACCTCTGTGTTACATATTTCAAACATATTTTTCAAAAAATTAACAGATGATGGCTCATTCAATAGTTTGACACAGGTTTGCAGAAAGGTATTTATGGTACGTACTTGGGCTATAGGTGGTACTTCGGTGGTGTGAACCATTGAAAACATCATCTCGTACATTGGTACGTTCTAAGTATGTTGCGCAACTAATGTATATGAAACATATTGCTTGAGGAAATCTTGTCTTTCCTCCGTGAATATTTCTTTTTCTTTCCCTACATCGAATTGTTTCTTTGGTTCAATATTCTTCTTCACCCATTGGTGTTGTGCTGGCTCCAGTCTCACTGCATCAGTTCCTGTCTTAGCACCTCCTAGTGTGATTATGTTGATATTTCTTCCATCATCCCTCACCTCTACATATATCCATTGTACATTCTGATTGTTCTGATTTATCTTTTCTTGAATATTCCTTAATAATGTTGGGTAGTCATATGTATCACAGTTTGCTGTGTGATAGTACATGCATGTCGCAGGTGGGAGTGTAAATTCCCTTGCATAATGTTCTATATGTTGGAAGTTATGACACACTACTAGACCTCTACCTCTTCCAAATCCTCCTCTACCTTTTCCTCCACATCTGTATCCACCTTGATCTCCTCGCAGTGCATTGTAATGAGGTACCTGATTATGCTATGTGTGGTTATACTGTCGCTGTGCATTGTTATATTGAGGTTGCACAATGTTGTACTATTGTTGTGCATTATTATATGGAGGCGGTACCTGGTTGAACTATGGTGCAGTTTTCCCTGTCATAATTTCTACTTGCACCCTATATGTATCCGAAGTTCCTTCCCTCATTAGGTCCATTTTCCTATAATCTTTTCCATCATGACCCATTGATTTGCAAAAAATTCAGTATGAATTCTTGGGTACTGTTTGGAAATTCTGCATCATTGGACAATGATATGGATCATGCCTATGTGTTTTATAGATCTCACAGCATGGTCCTCTTGTTGGAAAAGGGTTTGGTATCCCTATTTCCATGTACTGCGTGAAAGTTGGGCACTCATTTTTGTGGTGTCCTTCTATCCTGCATGTGGTACACCAAACAACTTTTTTTTTCTCTTTTCCCTTATTCTGGTTCAATTGAAATGTGAGGTTCTTCAGATCCTCCTTTAGCTCTTCTATTGTTGGATCTATCTTCTGATACTAGTTCTCTTCTAGTTGTAAGGATTCCTGCAGAGCCTCTTCCCGAGTTTGAAACTTCTACTACCTCAAAGGGTATTTCATATGTGGTAGTAGTGAATTCACAAAGAGATGTCTATGCTACATGTCAGTTACAAAATATTTCAATTTACCCTTCAATTTTTTGAACCTCTGATTAATATCCCAAACAAACTCACTTGGTTTCTGTTTGATTTCAATCATCTCATTCGTGTACTGATCTTCTGAAATTAATTTATCAACAACTTCTTCACATCTTCAATAGTCTGTGTTGTTCCTAGTGCACTGTTTACTGCGTGGTCTCTTAGCATGATAGCTAACTGCACAATTTTGTATCCTCATATGTAATTTGTTTTTCTTCCCAGATCTTCTTGTTATCACACAAACTTTTCAGAGTCTTGTGAGTTAGTAGTTTCTACCTAAGTCTGTAGTTTTGTCTAGCCTTTCTCCTTTTTGTCGACCAAACCTTAAGTTTTTCCCCTTTCGGCTTGTATTTTTCTTTGTGTTTGTCCTCGTTCGTTTGATAAATATTTTTTTTTCTGTAATCCTTTCTGAGAAGTCTCAACCCCAAGATTTTGTTTTCTCTGGATTAATCACTACCCTCTCTACCTCTGTCACTAATTCTTTTTCTTTCACGAGCCTTCAACTAGTCTTCCAAGTATTTGTTTACAGAGGTTGCAACCATAAGTTCAAGGCACAACACTTAGAGTGGTCTGATATGGAATCAAATCAAGCGAGTGAGAAAGTTCAATATGGCGAAGAGATTTACATTTCAAAGTTTAAATATCAATGGTGAATAATAATCACGAGAATTGGGAGTTGAGAACATTGTTTTGTAAAGGATCCGAAATCCCAAAATTCGAAGTTAGCAGGAGCCATCTGATCCAATAGGGCATGTGGCACACGATCCGAATCATGGAAAAATTCATTTGAAGAAAGTTTAAGTGAGGAATGCGTCGATTTCCCGAGTCTCGAAATGCCGAAATCCCAAAGTCTCAAAATGCTGAAATCCCAAAGTCCCGAAATGCCGATATTCATCTAGGCCATCCGATTTGAAGGGATGTGTGGCACATGATCTGAGAAATCATGATTTCACAACTCGAAGGATTTAGCATGGAGCACAACATAGACTCGCGAAACATGAAGTCACGAAGTGCCCAGGAATTAGGCCCATGATTATAGCTTGTGGTTATATGGGAAGCAGGGCCATAAAGAAGGGTAAGCGCCTATTGAGTGGCAGGTGGTGGAGGTTTTTGAGCAAGCATCCCGACTGTTAATTTCAAAGAAAATCTGACTGTGAGTCTGAATGGGATATTTCGTAGATTCGAGCATCGGGATATTTGGAATTGAATGGAATGAATATTCTCGAAATTTGAAATCCTGAAATGTCACATAGGAAGCCCTAGCTCATGACTCGAGGTCACATGAAGCAATGGAGAGGAGCTGCATTAAAAGCCAAGGGCACCCATATTATTCACAGAAGAATATCTATGTGGTCTCCAGGTGTCGGGATTGACTTGAAGGAGTCATGAATGTCTCCTAGAGCATTCATGGGTGTCATATTTCATCCTGATATTGATGAAGGTAGTTAATGGAAATGGGGAAGGTGGTTGAAACCTCGTTTCACCACATAAATGGAAAGCATGGAAAAGGTGGTCATGGAGGAAGATTGTGATGTAGGAGCATCTCAAGCGAGCCAGCGTGGAGACAAAAGACAGCTGGAAAAGTGCCCAACGCAAATTTTGAAATTATCTTGAAGTTAATGCGCCAATCTTAAATGAGATAATTAAGAAGGATCGCACTTGTAATATTGTAAACGGAACTTGAGCGATCCACTCTCGTCCTTAGTAGGTAGAAGGAATTTATGATAGTTAATGCAAGTAGATAGAATTTAATTCTAGATTAGACAGTTTAGAATGAAAGAGGGAAATGGGATATAGACACCCTCATTGTGTATTGTAACATAAAATAGAATATATAGAAGGAGGATGCCAATTGAGAGCATAGAGCATAGAAGAGAGAAGCAGAGAGTTGTGTAGCCGAATTCCATGTACATAAGTTCTAGATTAATATAAGAAGGCTTTGATTCAGACTCATGGTGTTCAAATATTCTCTGTGTATGCATTTTTGAATGTTATGCTCATGAATGTTTTACTCTTTCTGTCATGCACATGATTTTATGCTATGTATGAATGCTTTCTTGTTGAATGTTTGAAATCTGAGAGAGAGAGAGAGTAAGGGAAATGAGTTTCAATTGTTTCTCTATCTGAGCAAGAGTTCCTGCAAGGAGTGTAGTTGAATTGTCCGCAAGGAGTGCATTGACAAAAGGGTTCAGAGGTTTGTCTCTGAAAGCTCATATAAGATAGCTTTTGTGCTCGTTCCCACAGAAGTGCAGTTAGGCACATGAGCCATGCAAGATGTGCACAAGCTGAGTAGAGTTTCAAGTTCAGTGACCTGGATGATTTGTTGAGAGACTGTTGTTGCAGGAGTGTGCAGAGTCAAAGGGAGTTCAACACTTGAAGGTGTTTGAAGGTCTGCCGCAAGGAGTGCGAGCAGGATTTTTCTGAAAGACTCAAAGTTGTGGGAAAGCTCAGAAGGATTTGAACCTTCGAAGGGGTCGAAAGAAGCACAGGTAGTTTGTGCATTGAAAATAGTGAAAAGGCGTTGCAAGTTGGGTCGCAGGTAGTTGAGTACCATGGGAAAAACCACTTGGTAAGAAGTTGTAGAAGTCCTTGTGAAGGAAAGAGACGGACGCCGGAATTTTCTGTGGAGAATTCGTGAAGTCCCGTGAGCCGTTAGATCTCATGGAGGAGCAGGGGAGTTACGACGAGTATTCCCAAGAGTTTAAGCTTAGAAGAGGCAGAACCATAGATTCAAGCAAATAGGAGCCATTGGATTTTACCATGGATTCCTATTTCAGGTTTTCACAAGTGGAAGTCTCGTAATCTTGGCAACAGGACTCGCGAAATCATGAAACGTGAAGTCCCGAAGGGATGAGAGGATTGTGTGGGCCATATAATTAGCAAGGTGGACATTTGTCGCACTATTGACATGGAAGTCAAACTTTGTTGACCATTTTGGGGTTTCTTGGGGTGAAGACCCGAATTCTTTGCATTAGGATTCACGAAGTCGCGAAGTCTGAAGTCCCGACGGAATAAAGGGGTTGTTGAAAATTCAAAGCTTGCGAGCATATCGGGTTTTGGGAATCGAGAGAACAAGTTGCTTGAAATCACAACCACCGAAATCGCGATAAGAGGAAATCCGAAATAGAGAGAGAAAAGGTCAAGTGTTGAATGTTTTCGAGTTTTCGGAGATTGAGAGACAAGGTGCTTGACCACCAGATTCGCGAAAGTGTGAAGTCCGATCTCCCAAAGTATAAGGGGGAATTTCTCGAAGTTAATTGTGGGTGAAGATTTCCCGAAAGGGAAATAGAGGAGCCATTTTCGAGATCTCTTTGGGCTAGTGTAAGAGGAAAGATCCTATGTATGTGACCTTTTGACCTGTGGGTTGAGGAGGGGCGACATCAGATTGTCAGCAAAAAGTTCCCCTGTCAATGGATTTTTCTGCAAAGCCCATACCGATCTGATCTTGCGTCTGATAGAAGAATGCAAGTGCAACCTAACAGAAGAGGATTCAGATGCCATCTTAAATGAAATGACTAGAGAGCTCCCCTGGTGGGAGCAAGTTGTTCTGAGTATATATAGTTAATTTTGATATTTTGTTAAGGTTGATGGTTGAGCTATGCTCCCAATTGTAAAGTTTTAATGAAGACTCTGGTTTTCTGGTTATGTATCTGTATTTGAGACTTCTTGTTTAATGCAAGTGAATTTCCTTCCACCTCTTTGTAACAACTATGTTAAAACACTCAGGCATGGATGATCCAGTCGAGGGTAGTTATGTTTTTTTCATGTAGGTTTGATCACAGGGACATCGTGATCAGTTTTAATTAGTCCCTTGTTGTTGTATTTTCCCTCCTAACACTGAATGACTCAGGCATGGATGATCCAGTCGAGTTGTTGTTATTGAATTGTGATGTATGTTTGATTTTAGTTCAGTGACAGTTTCATTTAGTTCCCTAAAAATTCAAACCAAGAGGAGCTTGTGTTTTGAGTTTTTCCTCCTTAAGTTGCTGGAAGACTAGATGTCCATAGTAGACCTCTACATTTTCTCCTCAAGTTATTCATCCTGCTCACCCTTACTACAACTTACTGATTGAAGTTAGATCAAGACCTCATCTGCTTGTGTATACCAGCCCAATTTTCTGAGTTAAAGTGATATTATCTTGAGTCTGCGTCCATTAGACCCCCTTAAATTTATTCATTGTGACATAAAACTGATGGGTATTGGGCTTACCTTTTCCGTAATCCAGAGGTGACTTCTAGTGCTAACATTTTTGGCATCGTTGTCGGGCATAGATTGAATATTTTCCCTGGGATAGAATGACAACAATATTATGATTCTGAAGGTGCATCATATATCGAAACCATTGAATATTGCATTTTTCACCTGATGACTCCATTAAGGTGACTCCACTATTTCAGTTGTGGCTTCTAGAGGCAAACACACGAGGTCTACTCCACAACTTCCTTTACTAACACCTGAAGCTGATCCAGAGAAAATTATCAGAACACAAAAGAACCTTCAGGAGGGTACTTCTACTGTTGAACCAACTGATTCTGGTAATTTTCATTATTCTCCTATAGCAACTCCAATAGTTGTTTCTCATTTTCCTATTACACCATCTGTTGGAGATTCTAGAAGTTTAAATTTTGGGAGTTTTCCTGCCGATTTCCCCTCTCCTAGTTTCACTAATCCTCCTCCTGTTAGAGTTACTGGTTTTATAGAGAGGAAAACCTTTGTTCCCTCAAGTCCTATAACATTTCCTACAAATCCTCTGTTGTTCCCCTTTCCTCCAGGAAGCTCAGTTCCAGCCTCCCTTGTTCAAATTCATTCTCCTCTTGTTTCTCCTCCACCTATCCTCCCTATGGAAGGTGTTAATCCCCCTAGGAATAGAATGGATGCCATAGTGGCTGTAAGATATGCCCCTCTAGTCCTACCTCAACTGATGAATGCTCTCCTTGTTGGAGACTACCTAAAATACATGCCCAAATTCACTAGGGAAGAAGACATAACTGTTGAAGAACACCTTGTTGCCTTCTACAGTTATGTAGACAATCGAAATATTGAGAATGAAGATGTGTGGATAAGAGTATTTGTCCAGAGTCTTGATTGTGAGGCTAGGAAATGGTTTAGAGGATTGACCCCTGGATCCATTGCTAGGATTGAGGCTTTACATGATGTTTTCTTGAGACAATGGGGGGATAAAAAGGATTTTATGTATTATATCACAGATTTTGGGTCCCTAAATAGAAAAGACGGAGAATTTGTCTTTGATTTTCCAAAATATTCAAAAATATGTACACCAAGATCCCTGCTGAGATAAAGCCTATAGAATCCTCTGCCAGAATTACTTATGCTAGTGCTTTTGACCCTGATTTCTGCCTCTTGTTGAGAGAGAGAAGAGCTACCTCCTTGGCTCATATGCAAGATGCAACCCTGGAAGTAGAATCCAATGTATTGGTAGTTGACAGACTTAGAAATAAAGTTGAAAGAGACATAGGAAGGGAAATATCTGAAGCCTCAACCTCAGGTTCCTCTGCTTCCCATCCCCAAGTAGATGAATTAACCAAGATGGTAAAATCTCTTTCTGCAGAAATGGAGAAGATGAAATTTGAGGGGAAGAAAAGTTATAAGAATGCCCAAAATACTGATAACATGGGTAACTTTAGAAGACCAAACACTACGCCTCAGATACTCCCGAGAGAGCCTAGAAGCAGAGATAGGGATGATCAAAAAATCAAAACCCCTCTCCAAAATAACCTCATTGTTGATGAGGAAGTAGAAGAAGAAGAGCATGATCCTGAAATCCATATTCTTGGAGATACCTCCCCATTTCCCCATTTAACTCAATCTGCATATGAGGAGTCTCTCATGGACAACCAAATAAATGAGCTGAGTCAAGGAGAGAAAACCAATAGTAGTCTAAATGA
>JASDQU010945995.1:21024-54394 GCA_032191745.1 Picea mariana
ACAGTTCAAGAAGAAGAGTCTTCTCCAAACATTTTTGGACACTTCTCGGATAGCATCTTTCAAGCTAACTTCGAGACAGTACATCCCTATAACACTAGGAGTAAGACATCAAACAAGCCTTCTTCCGAAAACACTACGACTTCGCCTTCAAAACAATCTAAACCAGCTGAGACTAAACAAAGTCATGTGAACCCCAACTTAGATTATGATTTAGTTGAAGATATTAAAAAGTTAAGGGCTAACATTTTTGTTTACGAGTTATTGAAATTTCCATTTCTTCTACAAAAAAATGTTGCAAAACATTGCAGAGAATGGAAAAAATGGTAATTCAAATAGTAGCAAGGTTGTGCAGAACAAAGTTCCTCAAAAGACTTCCACTAAGAATAATCCTGATTCTCATGATAAAGGAAGCCTTCCTGTAAATAATATAAATAATGTAAATAATGTAGATAAAGTAGCTTTAGAAACTGCGAGTAAAAAGCCACAAACTACCACCCTTAGTACTCACAGAAATGTACCTCCATTTTTGTTAACTTTTGAAATCTTTAATAGAAACGTGCAAAATTGAGCATCATCCAATGTGATTCCATGTTCTATATGCCAGAAGATTAACGCCGAAGTTGAACCATCCACCTTAAAAATCATCCAGCTTGATCAAACTAATGTTGAAGTTGTAGGCGAATTAAGAAATGTACTTATAAGATTATCGTCTAGCCCCAAGGTTCATCAAGTCATTGATATTATTGTTGTGGATTTTCCAGAAGTGTATGGTCTATTTTTAAGCAGTGACTGGTCAGAGCAGCTACATGGCTATTTCGCGACAGATTGGTCTCACCTATGGCTTCCAGAGAACGACAAGCCTAACAAGATCAGGGTAAATCGTGAACGCTACCTTAAGTTCACGGTCACAGATTTGAATGATCCCAACAAACCATTTACACCTTCTGTTGATTCACCCGAAGTACAAGGGATGGATACCTTTTTTGGAAATTTCATGGTCGAGGCTTCAATTATCACCAATCCAGAACAACAGTCCGAGATTGTAGCATACATACAGCCAATATCTTCCACACAACGATCTCATGCACCCGATAAAAATCAAATTTGGTCTCTTTATTTTGATGGGTCAAAGTCCAAAGAAGGAGCTGGTGCAGGCTGCATTATTATTGATCTGACAGGTAACAAAACATTGATTGCATGTAGACTAGAATTTGAATGTACTAATAACACTGCAGAATATGAGGCTTTACTGTAAGGTCTTAGAAAATATTTAGATATGAACATTCAAAACTTGACTGTCTTTGGCGATTCCGAAATCGTAGTGAGACAGGTAAGAGATTCCATCCACTGTCTATCTCTGCATCTTAAAAGCTACCAATCCGAGGTATGGAATTTAATGAATAAATTTTCTGCTTTCAATATAAATTCTATTCCTAGATTGAATAATTCTGAAGCAGATCTATTAGCTAACGTAGCTTCCAAACTCTTTCCTGCAAAAGGCTTGTCCCCAGATGCATTCTCCGTCGAACTATTGTTCAGGCCATCCATTCCCGACAACATCACCAACTGGAGAGTCTTTGACGACGATCAGCAGATCATTAGCTTCTTGCATATGGAAGAAACTTTTCAAGGCGTGGTGATTGAAAAAAACACTCACGACAACAATTTGCGCGATTTCACGATAATACCAGATCCGAGAAATCCTGAATCTTCATTGGAAATGGTAAATTTGATCCCTAAATCTATAGTTAGATTAGAGAAATTTTACGATATTCAAGATAAATTCAAAAAACCGGTCAACTGTAAAACCAATAGTTCCTCTTTATCATATGAAAAAGTGAACTTAGGAACTAATGACAATCCTTAGTGCATTAATTTAGGGTTGTGGTGTTCTCAACAAGAAAAAGCTCCATTTATTAAATTGTTTAAAGAATTTAAAGACGTCTTTGCGTGGACGTATGATGACCTTAAAAATTTCAACCCTAACATCATACAACACGTCATTCCTATGAAACCCAAACCTCGCCCTTTCAACAAAAATTGAGAAAAATGCACCCTAATCTCGAACCGACCATCAAAAAAGAATTAAATAAACTATTGAATGCTAAGATAATTTTCCCAGTTAGGCACACTCAATGGGTTTCTAACCTTGTCCTTGTCCAGAAGAAAATTGGGGAAATTCGACTTTGCATCGATTTCTGAAACCTTAATAGAGCATCTGATAAAGACAACTACCCTGTCCCACCCATAGAACAGATCCTTCAACAGGTATCTGGTTCTGAGAGGCTATATTTATTGGATGGTTTCTCGGGGTATAACCAAGTCCTGATGTCTCCCCCAGACCAACCTAAAACTACCTTTCGCACTCCATGGGGAACCTACGCTTATCGAAAAATGCCCTTTGGATTGATTAATGCCGGTGCCACTTTCCAGAGAGCAATGGACATTGCTTTCCAAGGCTTAATCAATCAATCCGTCGTAGCTTACTTATACGATGTTACTGTATTCTCTAAAAACAAAACTGATCATCTAGCTCATTTAAGGGCCGTTCTACAGTGATGTCGTAAATATGGCATTTCCTTGAATCCTAAAAAATCCATCTTTGCAGTAGAACATGGTAAACTCTTAGGATTTATTATGTCAAGCAAAGGGATGATTATTGACCCCGAAAGGACTCAAGTCATCTCAAAACTTCCCCCTCCAATTTCCAAAAATTCTATGCAGTCTTTCTTAGGCCAGATAAACTTCGTGAGGAGATTTGTCCCCAGTTTCTCTAAAGTGGTCAGGACTTTACAAAATTTAATTAAGAAAGACGCCCAATATCACTGGGGACCCTTAGAAAATCAAGCTTTTAATTCAATAAAAATGCCATAATAGACGCTCCTTCTCTCATGATCCCTGACTTTTCTCAAGACTTTACACTCTACACTTTTTCTTCTAACTGTTCCTATGCTGCAGTCCTAACTCAAAAGAACGCTGAAAACAACGAAGTACCCATTGCCTTTATGAGCTCTACTTTCAAAGGTGCTGAACTTAATTACTCAGTGGTGGATTAGAAATCCTATGCTGTTTTCAAAGCAGTCAAGCACTTCCGGTCTTATCTTTTGAAATCCAGGACGAAAGTTATTGTCCCTTACCCAGTCGTTAGGAACCTGTTAGTGCAGAAAGAACTAGGAGAAAAGAGGGCTAACTGGGTTACCTCCTTACAAGAGTACGACATAGAAATTACCCCAGCTCAAATAGTGAGAGGCCAAGGGTTATGCAAGTTAGTTGCTGAGTCAGCCGAAGGACAACAAGAAGAAAATGATAATTCAAATCTTGGACAACACGATCAAAATGCAATCTGCTGCGCACAAAACTCTGTCAGTCCCTGGTATGATGATATAAAATTCTGTCTTGAACATGGATCAGTCCCCTGTCACCTGGACCCCACTAAAAGAAGAGCGTTGAGATTAAGTTCTGCCTCCTTTCATTTGGTTAATGGTGTTCTGTTTCGTCAAAATTTTGATGGCGTACTGATGCGCTGTCTTGAGAAGGACGAAGCATAAAAATTCTTGCTAGAATTGCATGCAGGAGAAGTTGGTGGTCATTTTGGTGGTGATACTACTGCCCATAAGGTTTTGAGAGCCAGTTATTATTGGCCCACACTTTTTAGAGATGCCCATGTATTGTGTCGTAAGTGTACTATTTGTTAGAAAGCATCAGGGCGGTTACAGAAACCAGCCTTTCCTCTGTAGCCCGTTTCAGTAGACTCTCCTTTTCAGCAGTGGGGCCTTGATATTATAGGTCCAATCAACCCACCATTCTCACAACAGCATAAGTTTATCATAACAGCCACAGATTATTTTACCCGGTGGTCTGAAGCTGCTGCATTAAGAACTGTCAACACCAGTCAGGTAATTGCCTTTCTAATTTCGAATATTATTACTCATTTTGGTATCCCTGACTGTTTAGTATTCGATAACGCTTCTTACTTTTCCTCTCTTGATATGAGCGAGTTCTCTTTGGAAAAAGGAATTAAATTGAAGTATTTCGCTAACTATTACCCCCAGGGTAACAAATTGGTAGAGTCAACAAATAAGAACTTGATTAAAATCATCAAGAGAACGGTGGATGAAAATCACAAAAATTGGCACAATGCACTGTTAAACGTGCTTTGGGCTGATAGGGTAACACCAAAAACTGTTGTAGGTAACTCTCCCTTTTTTCTTGTTTATGGCAGAGAAGCAATTCTTCCACCACACATTCTTCTCCCTTCACTACAATTATCGCAGAAAATACAAGAAGAAGACTGTCCCCCTTTGGAAAACCGAATTAACGCTTTAATGAAGCTAGAAGAGGTAAGAGCCCAAGCTAAACATAAGTTAGATCAGCATCAACTATTGGTTAAAAGTTGGTTTGATTCTAATTCTGCCTCTGATAGGAATTTCGAAGTGGGTGATCTCGTCCTAAAATGGGACAAACCACATGAGGGAAAGGGAGAGCACACGAAATTTCAAAACTTATGGCTTGGACCGTTTTTAGTTGCTGAGAAGTTGGGTCTCATATCTTTCCGATTGCATAATCTAGAAGGGTAGCCTGACACCTATCCGGTGAATGGCCAAGCTCTGAAAAGATATTTCGCTTGATTACAACTCTTTGTATATTATGTACATATCTTTCTTTTGTTTTCTTTTCTTTTGCTGTTTTGGTTTTGATTTTTCCTTTGCGCTTATCGGTTTTTTGTTTTTGGAAATACACATCCCTGTATACTGAGTTATTCGGAAAAAGAAAACATAAAATTCCTTCACTGAAATGACTGCTAAATTTTTTTATAAACATCAATTATATACTTTTAAAATTTACATCTGTGATTGGCAAAGGTTTGTTGTTTGAAAGAAGTTAATTGATTTCGATCTCTGAGTAAAGCCTTTCATGATCATCTATTATCTTTTTACGTTGTCCCTATTCCTTAAGGGAATGACTCAGAAGATGTCTCCCTGCCTCAGAAAGTTGGTTCTGTAAATAAACCATCATTGGATCTTAATAAAGGACAGTTCTAAAAAATTATGTTGAGGTCTATAAAAAATATGTTAAAATATTGTAATTTTCAGTGCCACCCCGCTCGACTATATATCTTTGAAAAACAAAATAAATCATCAAAAGAGCTGTGGGAAGTGCTTGTAAACCCATCGGGATGCTGAACAGGTCTGTTGGCAGTGGGTAAATGCATGCATGATGCCAAGACAACTTCGCTGGGGTACTGAACAGGCCTGCTGACAGCAAAGCAATGTCGGGTATATGAAAATTCGTAAATATGAAACCTCTTGACCTTAAAATGCGCTTTATTCTAATCTGAAATTTCTTGACAGGATACAGATATCAGAGTGGGTTAAATGGAAACCCTATTGAGGCTATGGATGCCTACTGGCAGCAGTGGCTCTGTCAACAGTATTGGGGATTTTATCTTTAATATCGTGGCTCGCTTGTCTTAAGATTGTTGTCAGTTTTCAGCCTTTAAACACTATTGGAATATTTGGTTAATGATGATGTTTACATGATTTTTTGGTTGTTATTTTTGAGTCAGAATTTTTCTCATTATCCTAATCTGAATTTGTTCTTTTGGCAGAGATAACTGCTTCTACCAGTGTGTTGCCATTGTTGGCAGCCAATTCGCATTTTTATACTGTCTTTATAAGCTACCTACACCAGAATTTCGCAAACTTTGATTTTCATCGCAACCATCGAATAAAATGACACTATTGTTTTATATGCGTTTGCCCACTTGCCCTTGTTCTTGTTTTCATGACTGCAAGCGTGAAAAATTTGATTTCGAAGTCATATTAAAAACATCATTGGATTGTTATGATCGCTCTTGTTTATATGCTCATTGCGTTTCCAATTTATTTATCGTTATACAATTGACAAGACTCTAAGATCCTTATTCATTTGGCATTCTTTATCTGTTAATATGAATTCATTTTACAAGACTGTGATGATATTCTTTTGATCGAGTTTGTGACGCATTGATGATTTGATTTATATGTTCTTTGATCGATTCCCTTGACACATTGGTTTCATGAGAACACATTGGTGTTGTGATTAGACCCTTGGTATAAATCATTTCATACAACACATAGTTCATATAATCGAACCCTTGGTGTGATTTCGAATTATTGCTTTGGTTTTAAAACTATGACTATTGCTCGCGCAAATGTTTGGTTCACGTATCATAGATTTTATTAATTGTTTAAATGGCATAGTTTTTAACCTATGCAATTGTGGTTTGAATCATTGTATGCGTCGACGGTTGTACTATGGGATATGATTGTTTTGCATGGGTTGAACTAGCTCCACCACCTTTGCACGTTCTGTCATTAATGTTTTCCCCCTATCCCGGTTCACCTTTGCTAGTTTTCAGGCAAGCCTGTGAGCTATCGACCCTGTGTATACTCTGTTTGAACCCTTACCCACTCACCTTGCTCACCGTGTGCTCTTGTCTATGGCACTGGTGGTGTGCATAGAGCCAAATGGTAACCAAGCTCTATTACTATTCGATAATGCTCGAAAGGATTTAGAAATTAGTGGTTGGCTCATGTTTATACATAGGTTCGATGGTTTCAACCTTTCGGTTGCCCAACAATTCGCCCTCACCTTTGATGGGTGCAGGGCTAAAGTAGGTGACATACAACTTGAGCTGAATGAAGAATTCATGAGATCTACTAGAGGATTGGTAGCTACAGGCCAACGATGGTTTAAAAACTCCAAAGTCGATGAGGTGCCATGGCCATTACTATTTGTATCAAGAAAGGTTATTTCCTGTGATAAAGGTATGCCTATTTCTACCCTCAAACCCAGGTGGCACGATATTTTGGTAATCGTTAAACAATTTGTGACCTGTGAAGGTCGGTATGGCTTGGTTTTTTTGTATCACCTCCGGTTATTGATGAATTTCATGGGCTATCCTTTGAATATGCCGCATTACTTCTTGCGTAGTATTTACAAGATGGCTAAGACATTCAAATGCGAGAAGGCTGATAGTAGCCTGTTTCACCACGACTTAATTAAACTCATCATCGTCCACCATTTGAGCCTTCATCATGATAATTGGCAAGCCTTTCTGTCTAGAAATGGCTTTGCTAACCCAGAGTCTGCTCAAATCGATAAGGATGTGGTCAGTGAGACTTTGGATGGACCAGCCGTGCCACTGCATATCCTTCTACCCCCTGTAAAACCCTCAGTTTTCCCCGATTTGGACCTACCTGATGACTTGGATAACCCATGTGCTAAGGATGATATTAAGGTCGTCAAAAGACCTGTGAAGAAGAAAGACAACAATGATACTACTGTCAACAAAAAGGGGAAGAAAAATGCTCGATTGACATCGAGACTTGCCCGGAACAAACTTAAACAGAACATTGACCAAAAGCCCATAGTGCTGAGCGAGGACTCAGACTCCGATATCGAGCATTTCCTAGCTGAAGAGTACCCCTATTCTCATGGCCTGTACTCTAAAGAACCCTATGACTATGTCTCTAGCCTACCCCCGTGCCTCAAAAACAACCCTAATTACCCGAGAATCAAGTTGCACAATAAAACAATTGGTGACTTAAACAAACCCTCACCTGTTATGTCAAAGCCCAAGAAGCCATCATGCATCCAATGTAATGTGTGGCTAGAGCGTTATTACAATGACGTTCCCTTATTGCAATAAAAGATCAAATTGTTAGAGGAGCAAGTTACAGTGCTGTCAAAAGAAAAAGAGAGGCTTCAGGCCAGTGAAAAGAAACAAAAAAACACCAGTTCGATTGTCTTCAGGAATGTCTAAGCGGCAACAACATTCGTCAATTCCAAGTTTTCATGACCAGGTATGTGTGTTGACATCGATTTTTCTTTGTAAGTTTGTTTGAATTAAAATAACCGATTGGATTTTCTTTCAAATTAGCTCTATTCGTTTTGATACATTCGAAATGATTCTATTATAGTTTGATCATCAAAAATGATTTGTTGTGGATCCTGTAGATTCATTTTGCTATAATTAAATGTAGCTATGCTTTGGTTATGTGATTTTGTCGTGCCTAGCTTAGTATAAGCCATTGATTGGTTGTTGATTCTGTTTGGTTTGTTTTTTTTTTTAATCAATTATATTCATCTGATTTAGGATAGTCGATTTGGTTCGATTTCAATTAGTTTCGTTTGTTCCTAATAGACTCAAACAACCCTGTTGACTTTGATTTACAAGGAACGACTCTTTTTTGTATTAAATCAACATTCTCGTTTGGGTTTTGATTGCTTTCAACCTGTGCAAAAGATTTATTTGCTAAAAATCGTGTGGCTGTGTTGATTGATATGATTTTGCATAACGATTTTGTCAACCCCAAACTGTTTTGATTCGTTCCTGTCTTATTTGGTTTGTAAATGATTGGTGTGTTCCATGATTAGCATGATCGTTTGTATATGTTTGATACAATTCTATTTGAAAAACGATCCTGTTGATTTCGTTTGGATTCGACAATGATTTTGTTGATGGCTGAAGTGACATAAACTATTGCGACATAAACTATTGCGTGCATAAACTATTGTGTGCATAATGATCAATTGGGCATGCTGTGGAAGTTTAGGAGATACTTTAGATATGGTTTTATTTTAGGCTGTTAGCTTGAGTCAGAAATAGAGATTTGGGATATTATCCCCAGATTTCTGTAAACTGTTTTGATAATTCCCACAGGGATGTTTTACCCTGTGGGAGGTTTTTAAATACTTGTTATTTTTTAATGAGAACCATCATCATCATGGTGGAGAGAACCATACTATGGATTTATGATTCAGACTGAGATGAAAGTTGATGTCTTGTAACGGCTTTCGCTTTCAATATATCAAACTTTTGTTTCAAGTTTTCTGCATATTAGTTTGCAATTTATTATTGACTACTTTAGCTATCATAATCTATTGCATGTTGATGTGACTTGATTTATATGTTGTCCATATTTGATCTCTCTTATTTTAAAAGTACAACAATTACTTTGTCTCAGTTTAATGAATTACATGTTTATCTTTTTCATTAATTGATTTGTTTTGCACAATTGTTGCACACAGATTTATCTAATGGTGATGATTTGTAGATTATAAAGTTGTTGTTATTTTGATGTCTTGTTTGTCCTGTTATTTATGTTTGAAGAGCACAACTGCTTCTTGTTTATGAGAAGTTCATGGATAATCTGGTGCGTGTTTCCTCCCTCCAAACAGCTAAAACAACTATTGCATACACAAACCTGAAGCGTTACTTCAGGTCAGTTTGTTATTTATTATTTGATAGTTAATTAGTTAATATAATATAAGTAGTTTAGATAAATATATTAGTTTAGATTCATAATTAGAGTTATTATTTTAGTTGCTTAGTTTAGATAGTTTTATTCTATTTCTTTTTCATAAAATTATAAAAATCAAAAAACAATAGTTTCATTGTCTTAGGACAGATTATAAATGATTTTTGCAGGTTTTAATTTAAATCTGTAATTTGTAAATATTGTATATTTGTAATTGAAGTTGATTCTGTACAAAATTAAACATTTAATTTTGTATAATTATAGTTGTATGATTTAGTTAATAGATTGTATATAGTTTAGATTTGTTTATTAGTTTGTTTTAATTATTGTTTTTATTTAGATTAGTTCCTTAGTGTAGTTTTATTCATTTTCCTAGGACTTAGATCAGCCAACGGAGCCGCTAAACCCATCAGGGTGGGTTATCCCAAACGACTTGGGTTATTTAGACAACCCCGGACCAGATCCACTCTTCCAGTTGGCGAGCGTTCATTTACGCCTATCAACAGGCACCTATGCTTATCAGTCCAGATTACTCCAAAGATTTTCTAATTTTCTCCTTTGCCTCTTTTGGCACAGTAGCATTTGTTTTATTGAAAAATAATACGGAACGGTTGGAGCAACCCATTGCCTTTTTCAGCAAGGCACTGAGAGATGCTAAGGTGAAATATGACATCATGGAGAAACAATACTATGCCTTAGTGAAAGATATCAAAGCTTTCAGAGTTTATGTTCTACATTCAAAGATCATTGCTTATGTTTCTTCAACTTTTGTGAAGGACATTCTCATTTAGCCTGACATAGACGAGAGAAGGAGCAAGTGGATTGCCAAAATCCTTGAATTCAAACTAGAAATAAATCCCACTAAGCTAGTTAAAGGCTAAGGCTTAGCCAAGCTATTGGTCGAGTTTAATTGTAAATATTTGGGGATTAACTTCATCAACACTTTCTTATAAAATCATCAAACTGAATTGATTGATAAAAATTCTCAAGACTACCCTTCATTGGCAGAATGTACGTGGTACACAGATATTATATTTTTTCTGCAAGAGTTGCGACCTCCAGATGGCATGGGAAAAAGAAAGGAAAGAACCCTTAAGCTCAAAGCAATTAGATATTGCCTTACTGAACAAGTTTTGTATTGGAATATCCCCTATGTGTGTTATTAAGATGTTTAGACCCACAAGAAGCCCAAAAAATTATGTTTGACTTTCATGATAGCTTATGTGGGGGACATCACTTTTGGAGGACCACAACCTATAAGATTCTCAGGGCTAGGTATTTCTGGCCTACTCTATTCACCGATGTCTGTGCAAAAATCAGGGCTTGTGTCAGTTGCCAGAAATACTCTAGGAAGCAATAGCTCAAGTCTTTCCCATTGAAGCCCGTGGTATCTTCAATACCTTTTCAGTAATGGGGCCTATATTTTATTGAGGAGATTCATCCTTCTTCAAGTGGAAAACACGGGTGGATATTGAATTCCACTTATTACTTTACCAAATGAATAGAAGCCATCCCCACAAGGAGTGTTTCTCAAAAGGTAATCATTGGTTTTCTGGAGGATATTATAACAAGGTTTGGTTGTTCGAGAAGAATTTTCATTGATAATACTACATCCTTCAAGGCCAAACCGTTGTTCAAGTTTTGTGAATAGTTTGGAATTTCACTGATTCACTCAACTCCTTACTATCCCCAAGGGAATGGACTGGCAGAGTTCTCTAACAAGAGCCTTATAAAAATGATCAAAAGACTGCTAGAGGACAACAAGAAAACATGGGATTCAATGCTCAAATTTTCTCCGTGGGTTGATAGAGTGACAACAAAGAGATCTCTTGGTGTCTCTCCTTTTCATCTTGTGTATGGAATTGATGCCATTTTCCCTTCTCAGCTTGCCTTTCCAGTGGAAAAATTCTTCCAAGACTACCAAGTGGAGGTTGCTGACATGATCAGAAGAATTCAACAACTGGTAGAAGTGCAACAAACTAGAGAGAAACTACTAGACAAAGCACATCAACATCAACAAAAATCAAGCAAGATTTTGATAGAAAGGTGATAAAAGAGGATTTATAGCTGGGATATCTAGTACTAAAATGGGAGGCATCCAAACAAGACAAGGGAAAACACAGTAAATTTGAAGCCATGTGGATTGGCCCCTTCAAAAGACTGCTAGAGGACAACAAGAAATCATGGGATTCAAAGCTCAAATTTTCTCTATGGGTTGACAGAGTGACAACAAAGAGATCTCTTGGCGTCTCTCCTTTTCAATTTGTGTATGGAATTGAGGCCATTTTCCCTTCTTAGCTTGCCTTTCCAATGGAAAAATTCTTCTAAGACTACCAAGGGGAGGCTGATGACATGATATGAAGAATTCAACAACTGGTAGAAGTGCAAAAAAATAGAGAGAAACTACTGGACAAAGCCCATGAACATCAACAGAAAATCACGAAAGCTTTTGATAGAAAGGTGAGAAAAGAGGATTTCCAGCTGGGAGATATAGTACTAAAATGGGATGCACCCAAACAGGACAAGTGAAAACACGGTAAATTTGAATCCTTGTGGATTGGCCCCTTCAGAATCTCTAAGGTGTTTCCAAATAATACCTACAGGTTGTAGAATTTGGAGGGTGATGAAATTTTTGGTAGCCCTGTAAATGGGAATTGTTTGAAGAAATATTTTCTTTAGGCCATAACCAACGTTCCACCTCTGTAAATACCACTCGTGTTTTATTTTGTTTTTAGATTTTTCGTTTTCAATAAGAGACTCCATAACACAAATCCAAGGCATTGAAACTACTTGTTCTAGGCAGCTTGCAGGGAGCATGCCATCCCCTATGGAGCCAAATGTTATCACACAAACTTGTCTAAGTCCTGTGAGTTAGTAGTTTATACCTAATTCTGTAGTTTTGTCTAGCCTTTCTCCTTTTCACTGACCAAAGCTTAAGTTTTTCCCCTTCGGCTTGTATTTTTCTCTGTGTTTGTCCTCGATCGTTTGAGCGATATTTTGTTTTGCGTAATCCTTTTTGAGAAGTCTCGGCCCCAAGATTTTGTTTTCTTGGGGTTAATCACTACCCTCTCTACCTTTGTCACTAATTATTTTGCTTTCCCGATCCTTCAACCAGTCGTCCAAGTATTTGTTTACAGAGGTCGCAGCCATAAGTTCAAAGTGCAATTCTTAGAGTGGTTTGATATGGACTCAAATCAAGTGAGCGAGCAAGTTCAGTATGGAGAAGGGATTTACATTTCAAAGTTCAGATATCGACGGTGAATAATAATCACGGGAATCAGGAGTTCAGAACATTGTTTTGTAAAGGATCTAAAATTCCGAAATCTGAAGTCAGCAGGAGCCATCTGATCGAATAGGATGCGTGGAACCCTATCCAAATCATGGAAAAATTCATTTCGAGAAATTTGAAGTGAGGAATGAACTGATTTCTCGAGTCCCGAAATGATGAACTCCTAAAGTCCCGAAATGACGATATTCATCTGGGTTGTCCGATTCAAAGGGACGCATGGCACCTGATCTGAGAAATCATGATTTCTTAACTCAGAGGCTTTAACATGGAGCACATCATAGAATCGAGAAAAGAGAAGTCGCGACGCACCCAGAAATTAGGCCCACGATCACAACCCATGGTTATACAGGAAGCAGGGCCATAAAGAAGGGTAAGCACCTATTGAGTGACGGGCAGTGGAGGTTTTTAAGCAAGCATCTTGGCTATTAATTTCAAAGAAAATTCGATTGTCAGTCTAGATGGGATGCAATGACCAGAGAGTTCCCCTGGTGGGAGCGAGTTTTTCTGAGTATAAATAGTTAATTTTGATATTTTGTTAAGTTCGATGGTTGAGCTATGTTCCCAAATGTAAAGTTTTAATGAAGACTCCAGTTTTCTAGTTATGTATCTGTATTTGAGACTTCTTGTTTAATGTAAGTTAGTTTCCTTCCACCTTTCTGTAACAACTGTGTTAAAACACTTAAGCATGGATAATCCAGTTGAGGGTAGTTATGTTTTTGTGATGTAGGTTTGATCACAGGGACATCGTGATTAGTTTTAATCAGTCCTTTGTTGTTTTCTTTTCCCTCCCAACACTGAATGACATGGGCATGGATGATCTAGTCGAGTTGTTTTTATTGAATTGTGATGTATGTTTGATTTCAGTTCAATGATAATTTCATTTAGTTCCCTGAAACTATGAACCAAGAGGATCTTGTCTTATGAGTTTTTCCTCCTTAGGCTGCTGGAAGACCAGATGTCCATAGCATACCTCTACATTTTCTCCTCAAGTTATTCATCCTGCTCACCATTACTACAACTTACTGATTGAAGTTAGATCAAGACCTCATCTACCTGTGTATACCAGCGTAGTTTTCTAAGTTAAAGAGATATTATCCTGAGTCTGTGTCCATTAGACCCCCTTAAATTTATTCATTGTGACATAAAATTGATGGGTATTGGGCTTACCTTTGTCGCAATCCAGAGGTGACTTCTAGTGCTAACACTTCTCAGAGTTGAATACGTGATTTTTGGGATCTTCTGATGCTTCTCCCCTAAATTCTGGTAACCTAATGGTGGGATCATGTCCTGCCATCTTGAACTGTGATGAACGACTACCTTCGCGCATTGTAGATACTTGACTATTTCTTCCTGAACTGGCTCCTCCAGTTGTGTCTCCTTGATTGGATGTGCTTCCTGCTATCTGTCTTCCACTAAAATTCAGTTTTCTAAATGATGGTGTTCTTTCTGGTGTATTATTCACACATGGGGTTATGGGTTCCACACTGACACTGACATAGATAAGAGTTCTACCTTCTATTCCTGCCCTTGGACCTCTTGTCTTACTTATATATGTTGCACACATGATTTCCTCAATATTCTCCATAGGCCAGAGATCCTCTACCTCTTCTTCATCATTTTCCAAGGCCTCTCTATCTACTATGGATCTCTTCTTATTATTTATCTTATATTGGTAGGGTACTCTGCTGCACGTCTTTGCAGTTGTTTCCATTATCTTCTTTATCTGATCTTCCTACATCATGATTGGTTCCATGGCCTCCTCCATCTCTTCCTCCATTTATCCACCTCTTGTCAATGCTTCCCCACCTCCCCCATGCATGCAGGAAAGTTTAGTTGTCTGCTTCCATAGTCATCACACCATTGTTATACAGTAAAATCCTGATTGAAGTATAGAACGATCTGATATACCTACCTTTAGGTCCTTTTAGGGGCTCTTGCTCTGCTGCGTTGTAATACTTTGAATTATCTACTACAAATTCTATGATAAACCCTACAACAATATTGTCTAGCCATAAATCTACTGCGCACGTGAATTTGTTGTTAACTTGTTGTAACTACGCGATCTCTACATGCCTCTCTCATTCGATTGGTGGTTGTCTTTCAGCCTCAATAGCCACTCCTGCAACACATATGAGAAATCACAGAAAAATACCTCATGCAGGTCGCTAAACACGTACTTTTCTAGATATTTGCATGGTGTTAACTTAGGGTCTTTGTTATTTTTATGTGAAAATTATAGCTCCTTTGTTTTCAACCATCTTTCGATCTTCACCTTTGTTGAATTCCATGGTCTGAACATTCCTTTTTATACCTTCATTATCTTAGCTATTGTTTCAGGAATCCCTCTCACTTAATCCCATGCAGTTCCAACCATAAACGAAACTGTTTATTGGTTATTACTCTCTCTATCTACTTATTGTATGACCCAAGTTTAGATATGAACATGTTTCCAACAAAACCCTCTAAAAATATCATCCCTCCTGGTAAACCAGAAGGAAACACATCGTACCAAATGTACTACGCAATCACACCTGAGATAGTCCTATGGGTTCCTGTAATGCTCAGATGCTTGCAGTATAGGAAAGAGTCAAGATGTTGGATTGCAGTTCATATTCTTAGGCCTTGATCTTGTTTTTCTCTCTATCATGCTTAAGATTCATTCATCTATTAATTTTATGCATTCAATCTAACTGATCTACTAGATAACATATCTAATAGAACTATTCATTCATCCATTCATCATCTAACTAATAACAAGAGGTAAATATGCAATAAACACCACACCTAACATAGGTTTTACCATGGTTCACCCCCTCCTGGGCTATGTCCACAAAGATATGGCTTATTAGGCTCTCTTATTTAGATTTATGCAAGATATGGTGTTGTGCGCACTACAATTCTGACTATACAATCACAAAACAAGTTCCACAACTTGTGTGAGGAGGACTAGATCACACTAGGCTCCTCAGCTTGTGATCTAATCCTCAATATCTAGCTACTTGACTCTCCTACAACTAAACAACTTACAAAAATGGTATTAGATCTTACAATAGTTTCCTTAACCAAATAAAACAAAACTCATACCCCGACCTAGACCTCCTAGGTCCTAATTTATACTAATTTTCAGCTTATCATCCGTTACAATATTTTACAACAACCCTAACCCTAATGTAGTTAGGTTTTCCTGCATGCATTCCTTGCATGCTTTCCTCCTTTGCATGTAGATTTTCCCTCACATGTGTTTCTTTTCCTGCAAACTTCTCTTCTCCAAAATTGGCCTTATCTTCCAAAAATAGACCTTTTCTCCACTTTAGGCCCGCACCCAACACAATGCGATTTTATTTTTCTTGTACCATAACTTCGAAAACTTCTTTTTCACATTAATATTAATGGTACCCATTGACTCTATCCAAGGATATCCCAAACCAATATCCACATCATCCATATCTATAACATAAAAATGTGAATGCAACACATATTGATCCATGGTAATCTTCAAATATTTAAAGACTGAAATATTTTTATCCTCAACTTGTGTGCTTAGAATATTCTTTCAAGGAACTTGCAATCTATTAACCCACTGAACATTGATAAAATTATGCATGCAACTAGGGTTAATAGAAACAATGATATTTTCTTTATGAATGCATTCATGAACCTGTAATATAGAGTTTCCATATGAAAATAAACCTTTTGTGATTTCTTTATCCTTACTCTTGGCATGAGATCATTGGTCTAAAAGTATTTTTTCAAGTGATTCCTCAAAAAGAGACATCCACTCAGAATAGTCAAATGATTGCCACCATATAAGAGCATCATCTTTGAAACTCCAATGTAGACAAGATTTCTACTTCTCTTTCCACAATGACTTGTCAGATTGTATATATTCTTCAATATTAGGGCCATCATATTTTCCTATAAAATACATCTTTCTATGAAAACCCCCAAAAATAGAACTAGGGTTTATAAATATCTTATTGTGCAAATCACACGTCTTTTTTCGAAAAAACCCTGAAAATATTATGAATTTAAAATGCTAATAACTTCACTCTTTGGACTTCATTTCGAGTGATTTTTCTTTTGAAATTGCGTATTTTTCCAAGAGGAATTCAAATATCCAATATTTTTTTCCAAAATATGCTCATAAAGTTTTATATCTGAACCTGAAGTGCATTGCCCTCTTTTTTCCCTAGAAAAAACCTGCAAAAAGAGCCAAAAATATATTCCCTTTTTTGGCCAAGGAAATAGCTTTAATACCAATTGTTAAGTACCTAAGTAGATCTGAAAATATAAGATAGAATAATAACTCAAATCATTCACCAAATATTCAACACAATATATATAGACAAAACCCTTGAGATAGGGTAACACCATATATTAATCCTTATGGAAGGATACAACTCCTCAATCAATCCTTTCTTTACAATAACAATATTCTTCACTCTTCTTCAATACATTTCTTACACTTCTTTATATAACATTCTCTCTATCTCCTATGAACATTCTACAGAAGGAATATTCTAATAGGTAGAACCTTCTAGAAAGCCTTCTCACCTTTATTATGTTCACACTATTACATATGCCTTATTTAATAATATAGTGGACCTAGTCCACCTTAAATTGAATGGCCTCCATTAATAATACATAACCACATTCCCATTGGGTACCTCCCTAGCTACCCCATATTACCTCCTTAGGTATACTACATAGGGTGATAATGGTGCCAATAATTTCCTGCTATCAAAAGCATGGTCTTAACATCATAGGAAATCCATTCCTTTTGGGTTAGACCAAAGCTCCATAGTATCTATGCATTACTAGAATTAGTATTTTTATAGGTATGCCTTGTTTAGACAACACACACACATTCATAGCCGTTATATCCAGGAAAATCATAATAGTAGAATAGGGTGCTTCATTCATCTCTTTCACTATGCATGGACCACATTTACTGAGTTCCCAAGAACTCAATATCAATGCCCCAATGTCCCTATACTTCAGTATTGTTTTATGGGTTTCTCTCTAACATAGTCTCAATAGAATACTAATTTTCTACCCATAAATATATGTTTCACACAACTATGTACCTGCATCCATATTGGTTTTCCCTCCCTGTTTGTGATATTTATGGTTCTTATGCATACCCCCCACTCTATATAGAACTACTTCTCTAGTCAACACATCATCACTCCCCCAACCTAACATCCTTCTACTTACTGCACTGTAACATAGACCAACCTCATATCAATGGATTTCCTTATCTTTTGACACTTCCTCCACAACAGTCTCCTCACTCTATTTATTTGCTAATATTTCCAAATTCCCACAACCACATCTCCCTAGGCTAGTGGATTCCCAAACACTTAGTTTCTAAGTTTTCTCTTTCATAGGCTCAATGCATCACAAGAGCCCCTGTCCTTTCCATTTCTTTATCTCACATACATTCTTATTATATAACTCTTTCTTAACATAGATGATGTAGCACACTTATTTTGTCTCCCATCTCTAAGAATATACATGGATTCATATATTGACACTCTCACTAGCTCTCTTTGTTCCATCACCATACCACAATTTACTAAAGTGTTTCTAGCACCAACTCTTTGAGAAGCCTCTAGCTTCATAGAAGTCAATCAACCTCCTCTTTGGGCCTTCATGTCACATTTGGGACAACTTGTATCATTTCCAACACTTACAAGCATAAGCTTTGTCTTCACTGGTTTCATTCTTAAACCTGGAGGAAAGTGAGGATACTTTCAAACTAAGCTAGGAAGAATTGATGTAGATTTCTAGGTTGTGCAACTGAGTCAATCAAGCCCCAGTGTAGTCCATAATGAAGGAAACAAGGGTATAATCATGTAGTTGTATGTTTCCGGCCTTCAGGTTGCATGCCAAAGTTATTTAATATTTTTTTCATCTTGAGTGGACCCATTGTAGTGCTATATAAAGGCTAGTTTGTCATCATAATAAAATCAATCATTTTTCCCTGAGGTTATTTTGTTATTTTTGTTTTTTGGTTATTATTGTCAATGGGTTAATTGATCTTTAGGATGGTGTGATTCACCTCTCGACTAGGGTTAGGTGATTGAGAGGTTTAGAAATACATTAGTAGGAATGTTTCTAAAATTTGAAACATTCCATGGATAACAAGTTGAGTTGTCATGAAATGTTGAATACCCATTATGCTAACTTTCCTCTACCATAGTTGACTAACCTCTATGCAATCTCTTCTTGCCTTGAACTTATAGAGTGGGATTTCTTTGATCTTTCTTTCAACCCTAGCATAGAATGTTGTATCCTCATCACAAGAATAAATTGTATGCAAACAAAGATATGATCATGGATATAGATTTTAACAAAAATACTTTTACTAAATTCAAGATTACTACCAACAAATTAGTTTGGCCTTTATTTGATGGAATGTATTAACTGTTTATTTAATGTGATCATTAACTCTCTTTTAAAAGCATAGCCCATCAATCTATCTATATTTCTTATTAGTTTATATTGCTATTGTTATACATAAAATATGGACACGATTACTATTTAGTATACCCCTTCTATATTTGAACATGTGACTTCCAAAGAGAAAACATGTGTATGTATATAAAGAAAAAGAGAGAGAAAATTGTTACTTAGCTATTACATACTAATAAAAAATAAAATAAAAATAACCCTCCATTAACATAAAGTGAATACATAAGAAAAAATCACATGAAATGAAACTTGAGATATATACTATTTACTAGAAAAATAATTTTACATGAGATTTATTTTTATTAATTTTAAAGTTTTCAACAAAGATATCATAAACAAAAATTCAACTGATTAAAATGATGATAAATGAAATAAACTAACAATCTTAGACAATGCATCACAATATACAAAATTTTCATGGACACAATCTTTCAAAGAAAACCACAACCAATAATTCTTAAAAATATATATGTGACAACAAACATAAAACAACACTTCTTAACACACATATTAAATATTAAAAAAATATATGTTGAAAAGAGATCTTATAACATATAACTTACCTTCCATGTAAACTCTTATTCACGCCCTTTTTTAATTAATTTATTATTATGCTATATTACCAAAACGTTTTGTTAATGTTTGATTTGGTTATGTTCAAGTAAATGATGAAGTGCAACTACTAGCCACAGTGACAAAGAAAGGAGGAGTGGCATCATAGGCCAGAGAGACTTTCATGGAGTTGAGTAATTACGAACATGTAGAAAGGGTGCGAGCAGAGAAATAATTTCTTGGATGTGGAGGAAAATACATAATTTCTTGGATGTGGAAGAAAAGAGAGAGGGGACAACATTAATGAATGTATCGGATCCACAACACACATACTTACTCCGTGCAACACAATGTCAAATATTGTGCACAACACAACTTTATGACTGGACTCTTAGGATTTACCGCGCAGTGCATAGACTGCACGATTTACTGTGCACTATGATAAAACACTTAATGAAACAATTTCTTTACACTGTGCTAATATTTAACACATAAAGTCATAAACACAACAAAATCTCATAAATACACATGAATTTGATAACACAAAAATACTTGATATATAATAAACTTCGGTGTTGCACGCTAATACAAAATACAATATTGTGTTGAGCTTGAGCTCCAATGACTTCTGAACAAATTCCTGCAACTTACAAACACACACAAAGAGCTTGAGATCTCAAACTTCTTCAATTACCTTCAGTTGTTGCTGCTCCTCTGTTATGTGTCTATTCTCTATGCATATCGACTTCCTATAGCCTCAGACATATAAATATAAGACTGAGACTTCCTATAGAAGTAAGACTGACTCAAACAATAAAGATCACAATAAATTCGACTGACTTCTATCTACTTAACTGGACTCGAGAAAGATTAATATCGACTTCATTAAATAACTCCCTTGCTTGTTGACTGACAAAACTGAGTTTGAGTAAACTTTCAAATTTATATTCGCAAAATGACGATTGACTGACAAATCAACAAAGATGTAAAGATCACTGACTTGTAATTACTATTTCTAACACTCCCCCTTAATTATAAGTAGATGGGATTACACAAATTTACATCAAAAAATTGAATTTACATATATTGTCATTCATCTGTTACTACACAGACTCCCAGACTACTATGCAGATGATGAAATGCATCTCTTGCTAAATATTTTGTAAATATCTCTGCAATTATTTCTTTAGACCTACAAAACTCTAAACATATTTCTTTGTCATTCACTAATTCTCTGATAAAATGATACCTTGTGTCAATATTCTTGGTTTTCTTGTGAAACACATAATTCTTTGATAACATGATGGCTGACTTGTTGTCACAAAATACTGTCATTGGTTCATGTTGTTCTTGCAACAAATCTTTTAACATTCTTCTCATCCAACCTGCTTGACAAACTGCACTTGTAGTTGCGATGTACTTTGCTTCTGCGGAAGAAAGAGTCACTATGAGCTGCTTCCTTGATGCCCGTGATACTATACCTATTCCAAAATGAAATGTGCACCCATAGGTATTTTTCCTGTCATCTATGTTGCCTCCACAACCACTGTCATTGTATCCAATAAGTCTGAAATTTTTTGAAGTATAATACATTATGCCAAAATCTTTTGTTCCATTCATATATCTTAGAATTATTTTTCCTACCTTCTAATGTGATTCTTTTGGAGTTTCCATGAACATTGAAATTAGGCTCACTCCATACAAAATATCAGGCCTTTTTGTTGTTAGATACATAAAACTTCCTACCATTCTTTTAAATAGTGTGGGATCCACCTTGGACCCTTCATCTTATTTTCTTAACTTCAATCATGTTATGATAGGTGTTGGGGCTGCTTTGGAATTTATCACGTTGAATCTTTTCAAGATTTCATGCGCATACTTATATTGTGAGATAAATATACTAGCTTTGGACTAGTGAACTTCAATACCTAGAAAATATCTCATAAGCCCCAAATCAGTCATTTCAAATTCATCCTTCATGACTGACTTAAATTATTCTATGCCAAAATCACATGTAAATATAAAATCATCTACATATAAGAAAACAATTAACATGTTACAAATCATCTACATATAAGCAAAGAATTAACATGTTACCTTGATGATTTGATTTGATGTACAATGTTGACTTCCATTTACTTCTTTGAAATCCATTCTGAATGAGGTAGGAATCTATGCAATTGTACAAAGCTCTGGGAGCTTGTTTTAATCCATACAATGCTTTCTTCACTCTGTACAGTTTGTCTTTTTTTCCTCGAACATCATAGCTTTGTGGTTGTTCCACATATACTTCTTCTTCTAAATGTCCATTCAAAAATGATGACTTTACATCCATTTGATAAACTGACCACCTGTTATGTGCGACAATGGATAACACAGTTCTGACTGTGTCCATGCACACAATTGGTGCAAATGTTTCATTGAAATCAATTTCACATTGCTATGTAAAACCTCTCGCAACTAACCTTGCCTTATGCTTCTGCACATTTCCATCTGCATCTTGCTTGGTTTTATAAATCCATTTGACACTTATCACATCCTTATCTTCAGGTACATCTACCAACTTCCATGTCTGGTTGTTTTCTATGCATCTGATTTCTTCATCCATGACTTGATCCCATACATCATCCTTGTTAGCTTCTTCAAAAGTTAATGGATAATCTATTTGTGAAAATAGAGAAAAAACTGAAAATGAATTTGTTGTGTCATCATTATAGATGTTGCATAGAGTTATTGTCTTCCTTGGTAACAAACTTGTTAATGTTGGATCTGGAGATGTAGAACTACTTGGATTGATTGCTGGTGTTTGATGTGCTCTTGGTGTAGACTGCGCACCTGCTGATCTCACTGGAGTAGATTACACTGGGTATTGCATCAAAATTGTAGAAGGAACTGTGCATTGTTTTATACTTCGTGTTTGAACTACTTCCTCTTCTATGTCATCATGCTCAATAACATCAATAATTCTGATTGTCTTTGATATGCGTCCATACCATGCTTNAATGAACTGAACATCGTGAATGATTATGACTTTTCTTGTGATAGGGTCATACAACTTGTATCATTTTGTGTCTTCATAATACCCAACAAATATACATTTCTGTATTTTTTTTTCTACCTTCTTTCTCAACTCATCTGGAACATGTGCATATGTGACACAACCAAATTTTTTTAAGTGCACCACATTATGCTTCTTACCTGTCTAGGCTTCTTGAGGAACTCTATTTTTCACACTCTTTGTTGGACATCTGTTCATGATGTATACTGCAGTTGCTACCGCCTCAATCCAATATCCATTTGACAAATGTTTGTCTTCCAACATACTGCACGCCATTTCCATGATGATTATGTTCTTCCTTTCTACAACACCATTCTGCTGTGGTGTATACTATGCAAGGAATTGCTTGTAGATGCCATGAACTTTACAAAAGTTCTGAAACTATCTTGAAATGTATTCTCCTCCTCTATCAGCTCTTAGAACCTTGATGTAATAACCATTTTGCTTCTTCACAAGTGGTTTGAATTGCTGAAAAAAACCCATTGTGTCATATTTATGCTTTAGGAAATAAATCCAAGTCTTTCTAGAGAAATCATCAATAAATGTCAAAAAAAGTACTTCTTCCTATAGATGGTGTTTGCATTGGTCCAAAAATATCTGAATGTACAATTTCCAATGGATCTTTTTCTTTGTATGACTTGCCAACTGGAAATGAATCTCTATGCTACTTTCCAAAAATACAGCCTTCACATATTGTTTCTGGTTTTTCAATCAATGGAAAACCTTTCACCATATCCTTTGTGTGTAGCAGTTTCAGACCTCCAAAGTTCAAATGTCCAAATTTGAAATTCCATAGCCAAGAATCATCTTGTACTTCAGATTGGAATGTTGCCTGCATCTCTGTGCCACTGTCTACTTTTTACTTAACACTGCGTGCACTATCTTTTCTTTCTTTGGAACTGCACGCACTTCCTTCTTTGCTTTTTGCTTTGAATGCACATCTTTTGCTTCATCGAAGGTTTGCAGTGTATTTTTCTTCTTGGCTGGATTCAATGTCAATGGAAACATTCTATTGCTTGTCATTTGAATTCTTGCAATAAGCTGATTGCTTGGATATATGTCCATAATCACACAATAATTATCTTCCATGTAGATTTTGTATCCTTTCTGTAACAACTGTCGTGTGCTCATCAAATTATGCTTCAGACCAGAAACATAATATACATCAGGCATAAATTTGTATTCTTCTTGTTTAGTTAAAATGTGTATACTTCCTTTGCCTAAGACAATGACTTGGATATCTGTCCCAAGTGTAACTTTAGTTTGGACTGACTTATCCAAACTATAAAACAACACTAAGTTTCCTGTCATGTGATTACTGCAGCCTGAATCTAGATACCATAAAGCACAAGGAATTTATTGAGCAACATTTCATTCAACTGGGGAAATTATAGCTATTGCCTCAGCATGCCATAAACATAGGACCGGAGGGAATATTTGCATTGTGTGTTTGATATTGACCTTGTTTTTTCTAATTATATTGTCTCTTTCTGCACTCATATGCATAATGTCCATACTTTTTACAGTAATGGCACCGAATCTTTGATTTTTCAGTTCTTTGACTACTTGGTTGACTGGTATTTGAGTTTTGACCTCTTCCACCAGTGTTTCCAAGACTGCTACTACGTCCACCTCTAGTAGAACTTCTTCCTCTGCCTCTAGAGTTAACTCTCCCCCTTCCTCTTCCACGACTTATAGAAGACTTCACGAAAAATGAATTCTCTAATGACATACTTGACCTATTCAATCTGTGTTCATGATTAATGAAGGAAGCTTGCAGTTCATCTAGACTAAACTGACTCAGGTCTTTGCTATGTTCTAGAGTCACAACAAGGGTATCAAATTTAGGAGGAAGATTCCCAAGTACCTTCTCATCAAATTTTCTATCTTCTATGGTTTCACCATGAGACTCAATTTGATTTATCAGGCCAATAACATGGGTATAAAAGGAATCTATTGAATATAAGTCTTTTATTGACAGAGTTTCAAAATCTCTTCTAAGAATTTGTAGCTTTGAAGTCTTGACTTTGTCCATACCTTGATAAGAAGTTTGTAATATGTCCCATGTTTCCTTGGCTTGCTTTGTTAATGCAAATCTTGGGAGTATGCTCTCATGCATGGCTTGATGTATGTAAAACATCGCCTTTCCAACCTTCCTTTGATGTTTCAAAGCATCATTTCCAACTTGTGTGAGGGCATTGTACGCTGCTTGATATGTTGGCTCCACATAGCCATTCTAGACTATCTCCCATACATCTTAACCCCGAAATAAAGACTTCATGGTCAAAGACCATAACTCATAATTCTTTCCTGTAAAAGTGGGAGGTTGCAGATTTGGAGTAGAAACCATATTTTCACTTTACAATAGAGTTGTTGCTTTGATAAAAAAAAAATTGATAGAACCTGCTCTGATACCAGATCTCAGATCCACAACACGTAGACTTACTCTACGCAACGCAGTGTCAAATACTACGCGCCACAAAACTTCATGAATGAACTCTCAGGATTTACTGCGCAGTGCACAAACTGCACGATTTACTGTGCGCTGTGATAAAACACTAAATGAAATAATTTCTTTACACTATGCTAATCTTTAACACATAAATTCATAAACACAACATAATCTCATAAATACACATGAATTTGATAACACACAAAATACTTGATATATAATAAACTTCGACGCCGCGTGCTAATACATAATACAATACTGTGTTGAGCTTCGACTTCAATGATTTCTGAACAAAATCCTACAACTTACAAACACACACACACAGAGCTTGAGATCTCAAACTTCTTCGACTACCTTCAATTGTTGTTGCTCCTCTGTTCTGTGTCTATTCTCTATGCATATCGACTTCCTACAACCTCATACATATATAGATAAGACTGAGACTTCCTGCAAAAGTAAGACTGACTCAAAAAATAAAGATGAAAATAAATTCGATTGACTTCTATCTACTTAACTGTAGTCGAGAAAGATTAAGATCGACTTCATTAAATAACTCCCTTACTTACCGACTAAAAAAACTGAGTTTAAGTAAACTTGCGAATTTTTATAATTGGCGGAAAAATAAAACTCATCCACTTGTAATTACTATTTCCAACAAAATGTGCATGTGATTTGCTATCAAATCAAATACCATGCTCCACTTTGCAAAGGCATAAATGAATCAACAAAGATTCAACTCATCTGAAATCGATTTTAACTAACAGGTAATTTGTTCATTCGATCTTCCCATTTTCCAATCTGAAATCGATTTTAACTTACAGGTAATTTGTTCATTCGATCTTCCCATTTCTTCAAGCGTCATACTCTTAGGGTGATTTTTAGTGCATTTCATGCTTAGTGCTTGTAGGGTGATTTTTAGTGCATGCACATTGAGACATGGTAAAATAGCGACCCCATTGGTCGAGATGCCAAGGGCGGAGGAGTTGATGTTTTGATCTTAATCTGCTGATCTATAAACATTCTAAGTTTTAGATTTTTTGATCTTAATCTAGTGATCTATAAACATTCTAAGTTTTTTATATTTTAGGTAACCATCTTCATGTTAGAACTAATAATCTCCACCTGTTAATCTGTCTTCCAGTTCACTTAGTTCAGTCGTGGTTACACATTGGTAGTCTCCATTTCAACGATTGTTTACTGCGGTGTTAGGTAGAGATCCGTTGGATCCTTGTTGTATTTTCTGTAATCTATTTATTACATAGACAGACACTGATGCCCAGATTGGTTCTCCTCCATTTTTGTTTTTATTTATTGTTGTTTCTTTGCCTCTCTGATCATTGTCATGGCATCACAACAAACAGTGTAAAACTCTTCAAAAGCCGAGTGTGTGGAGAGCAATCCGAGATCGCGTCTTCACCGAATGCTCGGATTTGTGGCAGCAGTTCGCAGATCTGAAGGCCAATCAAGTGCCCTCTCAAACCAATCGGTGAACCCTTGATTAGTCACGCCAGAATTGTTCCACTGCTAAGCCTGACGTAAGCCCGCGCATGGTGTAAGTTCTACGTTTTGGGTTTTGAAATTGTTTGAGCCAAGGGGCTTAGAAACAAATTATTATTATTGAAGTCAAAGATTTGCTGATTTGCTGTTCTGCTGTTCATGGAATGCTCTACAAAATCCGAGTGTGTGGAGAGCAATCCGAGCAGGACATTGAAACGAAGAGTGGTAGGAATTAATATATGCACACATTTCAAAAGGATCATTTTTTTGAGTAAAGCATATTCCAAAGGTTTTAGAGGTGTTGGATTTGGCTACAAGGACTACGCAAACGGTCCAAATTGAATCGTAGAAGTGCCAAAGTTGTCGCTAAGGTGTCAAGTGAAGGAGGGTGGAGTAGCACAGGATCTATTNAAAAAAAAAAATGGTTGTCACCATCAATTTAGGACCAACCCAAGGGCCAATTCTGGTTGGCAAGAACTATAAGCTCTAGTCCTTGCATATGAACTTTCCTTCAAGCACACGAGTGTTGGGAACCTGTAAAGAATAGCTTCACAGAGCTAGTAGTAGCAAATATGGCTGCCATGACAATTGCACAACGAAATACAACAGAGGAAGAAAGAATTTGAAACCAAATACTAGATTCAAAATTTAGTAGATGACTTCATTTTTTCAAAAATAAATGGACTATTCACAACAAAACAAGCTTGGGACATTCTCAAATCAGCCTACTAGGGAAATGACAAGGTGAAGATAGTCAAACTTCAAACTTTGAGAACGCAGTTTGAAACTCTGAAGATGACTGAGGCACATAATGTTGATGAGTACATGACCAGAGTGATGGGGATTGTAAGCTAGATCAAAATGACTGGTGAACATATTGAAAATCATAAGATTGTTGAAAAATTCCTTAGAAGTTTTCCCAATAAATTTGAAATGGTTGTAACAATCATTCTTGAATCCAAAGATTTAACTAGCTTTTCTAGAGAAGAAATGATGGGATCACTCCTGCCACATGAGACCAGAATCAACTTGGAAGAAGGGCCTATAGAGCATGCGTTCAAGACTCAATCTTCTTCCAGCAGAGGCAAACACATAGGATACATAGGGAGAAATCAAAGAGGAAGAGACATAGGAAATCATAATGCATAAGACATACACACAAAGGATCAACCACAACAATCTAAAGACTCACATAATCAAAGAGGGAGAGGGAGAAAATGGACAGACAAGTCCAAAATACAATGCTATTATTGTAGAAAATATGACCACTATGAGAGTGAATGCAAAAAGAAGTAGTCAAATCATAACAAAGACAGAGCAAATGTCTCCAACAATGAAGGAGAATCATCTAAAGCAATGTTTCTTTCATGCCATACATCTCAAGAAGGTCACTCCAAGGACCTTTGGTCACTGGACAACAATTGCACCAATCACATGACAGGTAACAAAAAAATGATTTCTAGCATAGATACTTCTATTAGATCTTAGATAACTCTAGGTGATGATTCTCAAGTAAAATCTCTAGGAAAAGACATTGTATTTGTTCTAATTAAGCAACATTAGAAGAAAGACATACATGATGTCTACTATGTACCAAACCTGAAACACAACCTAATAAGTGTAGGAAAATTGATGGAGCATGATTATGATGTCTTATTCAAAGGCTCAACATGCTTAATTTTTATATAAATCACCCAATGAAAACTAATTGCAAAAATGCAAATTACAAAGATATGATGTTTCCCCTAAATTTAAGAAGTGTCAATTCATCTCTGTCATATGCCCAAAATGTCTCAAACACATATGAGACTCTCTTATTGCGTGCTAGGTTTGGTAATCTTCCTTTTAAAGTCTTAGTATTTTTCAAAAACATGCAATGGTCAAAGGTCTTCTGATTTTAAATGAACACAACAATCCATGTGAAAATTGTATACTTGGAAAGCATAAGAGAGACAACTTTTCACATCCTCCAATAGAGTAAAAGAACATTTAGAACTGGTTCACACAGACCTATGTGGACCAATGAAAACTCAATCCATCGATGATAGTTTTTATTTTATGAACTTTATTGATGATTTTAGTAGGATAATCTGGATTTATTTTCTTAAAAATAAGTCTGACATTTTTTCAAAGTTTAAAGAATTCAAAGCCGAGGTAGAAAAATAGAGTGGAAAGTATGTGAAAGTGCTCATGTCATATGGGGGAGGAGAATAAAACTCAAAGGACTTTGCAGTTTTTTGTAGACAACAAGACATCATAATGCAAACCACAACCAGATATACTCCACAACAAAATGGAGTGGTTGAAAGAAAGAACTGGATCATCATGAATATGGCCAGAGGTATTCTCAAAGCAAAGAATTTGACCAATGATTATTGGGATGAAGCAATTTCTTGTTCAATATACATTCTGAACAAATCTCCAATGAAAAGTGTGACCAATGATAAAGTACCTCAAGAGGCATGGAGTGGAACTAAACTAAATGTGTCTCACTTCAAAATTTTTGGCTGCATTGCTTTTGCACATATCCTTGAAGAGATGAGAATGAAACTTGATAGAATGAGTGAAAAATGCATCTTCATAGGATATAGTAAACAATCAAAAGCATACAAACTTTATAATCTAGTCACCAAGAAATTTCTGATGAGCAAGGACGTCAAATTATTAGAGAATAAATCATTGTGTGAGCAAGAAAATGAAACAATGGATAGTCAAAATCCACTGCTACAAATTGATGAGAAAACAAAGAGTTCATAACATCAAGGACAACAACCAAGACTACCAATATTATAGGTAAAAAGATAGCTAGAACATTCTGGAAATAGTTTTGGAAATGGTTATTCTTCTAGCAGTGAATCATCCTCTTCAATAGAAAATAAACGAACACGAAGCATAAGGGAACTTTATCAGCAGGACAATGATTTTGAAAAACAAGGTCATTTTTTCTTTCTATCCTATCAACCAACCTTATTTGAAGAAACAGTGAAAGAGGAACATTGGGTAGAAGCCATGAATGAATGAATTGAAGCCATAGAAAGGAAAAAGACTTGAGATCTTTTTGATATGCCAATAGAGAAGTCCAACATAACAATCAAGTGGGTATACAAAACAAAGTTAAATGAAAAAGGAAAGATAGAGAAGCATAAGGAAAGACTAGTTGCCAAAGGTTTTTCTTAGCAACCTAGCATAGACTATGGTGAAACCTTTGCTCCTGTAGCAAGGTTAGATACAATCAGGACCATTTTATCTATTGTAGCTAAAAATAATGGCAAGTGTTTCAATTATATGTAAATTCATCATTTTTTAATGGAATTCCACAAAAACAAGTGTATGTGGATTAGCCACTAGGTTTTGAAGTCAAATGTCAAGAGGATAAAGTGTATAAGTTGAAGAAAGCCTTGTATGGATTGAAGCAAGCTCCAAGGGCTTGGTATAGTCAAATTGAATCTTATTTGATCAATAATGGATTCAACAGGTGTAGTAATGAGCCAACACTCTATACAAAATCAAATCAAGAAGGTAAAATACTTATTGTTTTTCAAGTTATGTTGATGATATGATTTATACAATAAATCTGATCTTGGAAGAATTTAATGTTACCATGAAAATAGACTTTGAGATCACTGATCTTGGACTCAAGAAACATTTCTTGGGAATTGAAGTTGAGCAATCTTCTCAAGGTATTATTTTTCTGTCAGCAAAAGTATGCTACAAACATTCTGAAAAGATTTAGAATAGATAAATGCAAGACAATAGAATCTCATATTGCACTAGGAACACAATTAGGCAAACATGATGAAGGCTCAAGAATTTATTCAACTTTATATAAGAGGCTAGTAGGTAGTCTCATGTAGCTTACTTCAACTAGACTTCATATAATGTTTGCAACAAGCTTTGTTTCCAGATTTATGGAATCCCCCAAGGATTTTCACTGGAAAGTTGAAAATAGAATCCTTAGGTATGTTGTAGGGACACTTAACTATGGTTTGTGGTACACAACTTCTGAAGATTACTCACTTGTAGGGTACACAGATAATGATTTTTCAAGCAACATGGAAGACATAAATATCACATTTGGTTACACTTTTCATCTAGGTACCAATATGATTTCATGGGGATCAAGGAAACAACCCATAGTTGCAATATCTTCGACACAGACAGAGTATGTTGTTGCAACTTCAACGTCATGTCAAAAAATATGTCTGAGAAGACTTTTAAATGATTTGACACATATGGAAAATGAACCAACTCCTATTTTTTGTGATAACATCTCATCCATTGAATTGTCAAAGAATCACGTGTTTCATAAGAAAAACACGCACATTGAAACTTTCTTTCATTTCATTCAAGAGCTTGTCAATAATAGAGATATCTCTCTTCAATTTTGTGGATCAAGAAATCAATTAGCAAACATTTTTATTAAACCACTTGGAAAAATTGTTTTTGAATTTCAAAGACAACACTTGGGGATTGTAAGTGTTAATGAATGTAACAATTGAGATTAAGGGAGAGTGTTAGAACTAATAATCTCCCCCTGTTCATCTGTTTTTTAGCTCACCTAGTTTAGTCATAGTTAAACATTGGTAGTCTCTAGTTCAACGATTTTTTACTGTAGTGTTAGGTAGAGATCCGTTGGATCCTTGTTGTTTTTTCTATAATCTATTTAATACATAGACAGGTACTGATGCCCTGGATTGGTTCTCCTGCATTTATGTTTTTGTTCATTTTTGTTTCTCTACCTCTTTGAATATTGTCACTTCAGAATTCGACTATACAATTGTTGGTGTTAAATCTCATTTTTTTTGTTTCTTAAACTGCATTTTTGAATGCATAACGGATTCAATGCCTTGAAAAATCTCTGGGCCACTCAGATTGTGCACATTTAACTATTGTTGATGTTAAATGTCATTTGTTTTGTTTCTTAAAGTGCATTTTTGAATGCATAAATGGATTCAATGTCCTTAAAAACTTTTGTGCAACCACTCAAATTGTGCAGATTTAACAATTGATATCTCCAATTCCAAAAATCTTTGGACTCAGACAAAATTGTCAAACTAAAAACTGAAAAAGTTTAGAGGCTACCAACTTATTTTTGAAATATATTTAATGCATATTAACGGAATATCATTAAATTAATATGCACATTTATTATTACAACTTTTTTTAATAAAATTGGAAATCATTTTTATTATAATCCCTTTTTAAATTATCATTTTTTTTAACGATTTATTTAAATGAAAGTGCAATTTATTCAAAGTTGTTAGATGTCTTCATAAATTATATTTTCCTTAATTAATTTTTTTTTATTAAAAAATATAATTTTATCTTCCATCCAAACTTACATGAGCACTTCTCATATTTTTTAAACATCATTCTTGACATTCTCATTTAATCTTAAATTAAATCCAATGTTAATTAGATATACGTATTAAAATCCTTTTTACAATTAGTATTTAATCATAACACCGAATTATATACCATTGTTATATGCACATTTAAATTTCTTTTGTTATGGTTTTATTGAGATGTATATTAATGGTTAAAAAATAAATTTCTTTTAACAATTTCAAGACTTTATAGAAAAAAAAAATTTCTTTTAATAATTTTAAGGTTGAATTAGATTCATCTTTAAGTTTAGTGTTTTTATTTTTATTTTTAAACAAATTATAATTTCATAATTGTTTCACCATATCATCTTTACATTGAGAAATTTAGTTATTGTAATGAAACAAAAACAATCAATGAACTTCCATGTAATCATACATAATGGTCAACACATGCATTTGCTAGACTTCAAAGGTTACAACCATGCTCTAATATTAGTTTGTAACATGTGCTAAGTTGTAGCATGAGGACATAATCCTACTTGTAGCTTAGGGACTTCACCACATGAACTCTTATTTGTATTTCAAAGTACACTTTCTACTTGTAATTCATAGCACTAAATCATTCAAGTTAATTAATACAATGTTTTTAGGGCATGTGCAAGCTAATAATGGTCTCATATGACACATTAGTGGCAATGCAAACATGGAAAACAACAATCCATTAATTTGGAGGGATTATTCAAAGTACTTTTACAAAGAATTTGAATATGGTGTAAAAATATGAAATGTAGTAAATTGAATTAGCTTTTCGAATATACAACTTTTATTTATAGAAATTGTGAATAACTATGTGAAATTTGAGTTTTTCTAAGAGTGGTATGTTATTTTTCTAGCAAAACATAGGTATATGTCTCAGTTAGTATAAGTGTTGAGCACCTTAATGATGAAATTTCCTTCCAAAACCTTTTACAATTGTAGAGAACCCATTTTTCTAGTGCAATGTATTTTTCCAAAATGTATAATATTTATTTTATATATTTTTTTAAATTATGAAATTCAATATATCGTTGAAATTACAACACCTTCCGTTATTGTAGGTTACGAGGGTGTTTACCTTATAATTTTTTTTATTGTAGATATTGGTCTCTTCTAGTGTGATGTATAACTCATTTTAGAAATGGTTAAGCTGAGAAAAAGTTATAGTAGAAATACAAGAGGTATGTATTGTAGGATTTTGATATATGCGAAGAAAAAAAAAATTAAAAATAGCAAACAATATTAAATTAAAAAAAAAAGATTATATATTTGGAATCTACATAGCCTACTCTATCTATGTTGATAGTTTCATCAACAAGAGATTTTTGTAGCCTATAGAAAAATAACGTAAAAATCAAAGATATAGAGAAGTATTCA
>JASDQU010945996.1:34794-59776 GCA_032191745.1 Picea mariana
GAGATGTCGACACATGATTCTCCAAACATTCCTCATAAATGATCTAGGCTCTCCCAATAAGGAAGAAGATGAAATCCTTCTTCGACTGAGACTCAGAGTGACCAACAACAATCTCGTTAGAGAAGATTATCAAACGAGTCTATGAAAATATCAACTGCAGAATGTGATCAAACAAGTTCTATGGATGCAACCTTCTTAGATAGGTTGCACATTGATACTCCTACACCTGAGAATGTAGGGAATACCTCAGGACAAGAGAATATTTTTGGTAATTTTCTTTGATTTTGTTTTTTTGTTCTTGTATTTTTGTGTATTTAAATTTATGTCAAGTTAAAATGTTGTAATTACTTTCAAATTTGTGTGTAGACAATGAGTTTAGAGCAAGAGACGACAATGAAAGAGAGAGTGGTTGTCATGAAGATTATAATATTGGTGCAGAGGGTGAAGGTGGATTTATGAGGCCGTGTTATCAAGAAATAAAATATTACACGCCTATGTCCACCTATCATTCAGATGTTAGTGATGAAATTCCCTGGGAAGGGATTACTGAAGCAATGACCCTTGAATGATGCTTATGTGTTAAAAGGAGGTTGGAAAATGATTTGGTGGTCTTGGAACTCCCTCAGGAGAGTAAACAAAGTTTTCAGATTGTTTTGCATTCATTGCAAAACTTTATGGACGTATATCAAAAGATGGGGCCAACCACTAACAGTTTTGTCGATCTATTAAGGCGGCGAAAGTCAAAGGTGATGGGCCTTGATAAATGGGAGGCAGTAAAAAATAAAGTTTCATAAGAAGACACAATTTCGATGTTCATTTTCAAAGATGGGTTAAAGCGGAAGATGTTGAAGGTGCAATATTTTAAGCACCTCAACATTGCAGAACATCTGTATAACAAATTTTTGGCAGCATATGAGAAATTGTTGTGGAACGATGATGTTCCACACTATTTTGCAACACACTTTTATGCAGAGTTTTTCATGCACATGCACCCTAATTATACTAGTCTACCGTCAGATTATTATGGGCTGGTAAATGATGGACATATGATCGCAAATGCGCATATCAAAATGCAACATTGCCGAGGCCTCCATGAACTTTAGTATCTCACCCAACAGGGGCATTTGCTTCACATTTAGAGTTTCGAGCTTCATCAAAGGTTGGAAAAGATGTTAGGAATGCAATCGAGGAAAATTTGGAAGTGATTTTTTATGATGTTGATGTTGGCATGAACTGTCAGCGAGTGGAAGCTAATTCCTGGGACACATTTGTTTATAAAACAGATGCAGAGTTAGATACCATGTCAATAGAAGATCTTAAGGAGTATGCAAAATTTTTCCGTGATGGTTGGAAGAAGGTCATTCAGAATGATGATCTGAACAACAGATTGATATGTGTTCTATTTAGTAAATTTTTGACGCATTTTAGGATAGTTTACTTCTAATTCTAGATTTAGATATCATTGTATCTATATAGATAATCAAGTTGTTATTGTCATTAATTGCAGTTTGGAGATATGTTAATTGAATCTCCAGTAAATAGGGGACTTGAGTCCACACGTTTAAATTTTGATGGGTTGAATCAGGTATGTGTTTTCTAATATCCATAGATGAACACTTTAGTTGTACAATCTCCAATATTTTGAATAAGAGATCAACAACATTTATAATTTTGTACAAATGTGAACACATTGAATCCTAGATTTAATTCTTAGTTGTGTTGTTCACAAATCCCTATTTCATCTCCTACTACTTGGGGAGGCTTGTCTCAATTATCATTGGGAGAGTTTGAATAGGGTGAGAGTTCACAGATATCATTTAATGTGTTAAACTCATTTAAATTTAATGTGTTATAGTCATTTAAATTTAATTTTCAAATTTGAAATGTGTTATATAGGGCAATGCAGAGAAGAGAGTACTTGAGAGTGTGCTTGGGAGGGAGATTGAGATTGAGGAGGAAGCGAAGGAAGCACCTATATTTGCGAAGGATGCGTCCATTCATGATGATTCATAAATGTATGTTCATTGAACATTAGTGAGTTTTAATTTTCTTTTATTTTGAATAAACTTATATTTTTGACTTTTATCAAATTTTTGTTTTCTCAAAATTTTAGTTTAGCCAAGTTCCTATTCAACGCTTTGATCAATTATTTTGAAATATATATAACCCCTATATAATCTTATCATTGTCTTAAATCGTGTACATTCAAACTTATTTAAGTTTAGATCATGATGACGACCTAATTTTGAACTTGAACATTTAATTATTTGAGAACAAATTCTATCCCACATTAGAAAATGGAAAGTTTCTAAATTTTCTTCGATTGCATTCCTTGCTTTCTTGTCCAAGAATGGCGTAGTATGGACATTTGTGTTTTCTAAATACAATGAAGTGAATTCCTTCTTGCCAGGGTGTTGTCAAACTCTTAACTAAATTGGTTACTAACAAAAAAAAACCAAGATTCAAGTAGATTTACAAATAAGTTATACATATGTATATATGAGCTAGCTCACACATAATTTCAAAGAGCATTTGATTATATGTAATATGAATACATCCTAAAGATGAAATATTTATATGGTTTTTGAAGAATGACTTAATATGCATGTGCATATTTGTGTTTTCTTCATGTACATGAAATATTATATGAGAAAATCTATTCCACCGCAGAAAGAAGAGATAAGTATTTTTCGGAAGAATGGTTTTTAAAATGAAGATTTGTGAACTTTCATAGATATAAATAGTTTTTTGGAAGAATGGATTAATATGAAGATTTATGAGTCCTTTAATTTGAAAGGGCATTATGGAATTTGATTATATAACCACTACAGAGGATGGGAGAAATATTTTACTGCTGAGGAGATTAGTATTTTATTTCTGAGTAAATAACATCAAATAACATCACCTAAGATGAGAATTTCACCTGAAGGATTTGAGACTTTATCCACAAGGAGATAAGTATTTCATTGGAAGAATGACTTAATATGGGGATTTGTGAACTTTCTTCATACACAGTTCTATATTTATTTTCAGATTATTATCTAACTCTAACTCTGAACACAATTTTTTTTTACCAAGAACACAATTTTTCTCTTTAAATTTTTTAAAGATTTTAGATAAGATTTTACAAATTGTTTAAATTATGTATGCTTAATGAGGAGAGTAACTATCTTAAATAAGTTTAACTATGGTTGGGTATGTTATTATTTCTTATTATTTATTTAATATTTAGTTAAAGTATATATGCTAATATGTGTTATTTGTTTTTTTTATTGTTTTTTTTTTTACATAAACGGTTAATGGGATTTGTATTAAAAAATAGCGGCAAGCCACTGGTGCGGTTACATAGAGGCCAGAATTACAAGAGTTACATAGTCTATAGACCAAAAGTACAGAGAGTAATGTTACTATAGACACTACAACTTCTAAACACTAACAACACTTAAATGCCTTGAATGACTGTTACAAAATGCCAAAAGAAATATTTCTTTCTTTTGGAAGTGCTTTCTGGTTACTCCTTGCCTTTTCCCTTGGGCTGCTCTCTTTCATCCTTCCATTCCTTGTTCAACTTCTCCATTTGTTGCTCCAAGTTCCTCACTCTCGCTTCATGGACTTGCTTTGGATTTTCCATGTCTTTCCTCAGCTTCCACAACTCTTTGCTTAGTCCAGACCTTGTGTAGAGAATATCATTCTTTAGCACCTCCATTCTTCTCCCTGCCACGCTATCGAGGCTTTGCAAAAAATCGTCCAAGTTGATCAAGAGGCCACACAACTTCTCCACCTCCTCCTCCAGTGTTGTTATTCTTTCCTCCATGGTTGGTTTAGAGTCCGAGCTTGACGCCATCAAGTTCCCTTGTTTGCAAATTTGCTAGCCCTCCACAGCTCCCTGGTCTTCTCCCTATGCTGCTTCATATTGCCCACACTGCGCGATGTCCCTCTTCCTTTGTTCCACCCCCTTCCTTCTGCCTGTGTTAAATAATGCCTACTCATCCTTGCGCTGCAAGATTTTCTAATCGGAGGTATGGGCTGAGGATTTTTATTCACCGACCCAATGATGGTGTCCTCCCTCATTTCTGAAGGTCGTGCGATCTGTCTGAGATATGGCTGTCTTGTCTTCTGCTCCCCCATCTTGTCCTATGTCCACTTGCGTTGTCAACTCGTTTTGGAGGCTTTACGGGATACTCATTTTGACTAATACTCTGATGAGTCGCATGCGGCCTTTCTCCAAACGGGCTCCCACGTTGGCTTCTTCATCCACCTGGGCGTTGTTCCCTCTCAAGATGTGGAACATTTGGATAGAATGGAATTGTCTCCAGAGTAAAATGATTTTGTCTATAACGTGATGAAGTTGTCCATTGACCACTCTGGTGTTCTGGTTTAAGGCTCGGATTAATATCTTTTAGTCTCCAAGCACTATCAAATCTTAAATATTTAGGAATAAAGCTTGGGTGAGTCCTTGCCAGAGGGCAAGGGCTTCTTCTTTGTTATTGGACTCGATGCCTAATCCCCAGGCATACTTGAGGATGATATTTTCAATGGGATTGCTAATTATCCCTCCTCCCCTTGCCTCTCCCGGATTTCCTTTTGAAGCTCCGTCAAAGGAAAGAAAGTTGGAGTTCATAGAGTTTTTCCACTCTTCCAGATTACTCTTATCCATTCTGAGCTCCCAGCTACAGGTTGGGGAGATTGAAGGACCAATTGCTGAAATATTTTGGAGACCAAGATGTCTAATCCATCCATCTTCTTCTTGTCCTAGGGGCCTTAGGTTTGAAGCCTTTATAAAGTAAGGTGTACTCTCACTGAAAAGAGCTTTTATTCTAGTGGCTACCTAGGCTGGGGTTCTCTTCTCTTCTCTGAAAAGTTGGTTATTCCTTTCAATCCAGATCTTCCAAAGGATGAACTTTGGAATCACTCTCCAAAGCACTGAGAGGTGACCTTGATTGGCTGTCCTAAACGGACAAAGAGCCTGCCAGTTTGAGAGTAGAAGATGGATTTCCTGCAGGAGGATAGGGGCCAAAGCCCATAACCCAAGGGCTAGCTGCCAGACCTCACTGGCAAAGGGGCAGGACAACAACAAGTGATTCATCGTTTCCTCTTCCTGAAGGAAAAAAGGACATCTAGTGGGCCCTGCCCACCCTCTTTTTCTAAGATTTTCTCCTGAGAGAACACCCTTTTGAGCCATTGTCCAAACAAACATATCAATTTTCGGGAGGGATTTCACTGTCCAAATTACCTTCCATATTACAGGATCTGGGGGAACTTGGGGAGCTGAGGCGAGTTGGGAGTAACCCATAGCTGTAGTATAAGGCCTTGCACGAAGGCCCCAACCTATCTTGTCTTTTATTTTCTCACAGAGGGGGGTTTTCCCTTGTAGTAAATTCTTTAAGCTGCTCCACTCTTCTTCCAAGTCTTGGGGTAGATTTGAAATTTCCCACCTGGACCAAGATATATTTTCATCATTTCTCCAGGCTGAGATGTTCCACAACTTGTGTAGATTGTTGGTCTGCATCCAGTCTCTTAGGCGCCTTAGATCTTGCCTTGTTGAGAGTGCTGGTTCACCTAGGACTGAGTCCTCCCAGATACTGATATCTTTCCCATTTCCTGGAATCTAAGTGATTTGCGTAAGGAAGGACGACAACACCTTCTAACAAAGGCTGAAGATTGGAGAGCCATTTCCTAGCTTGGTTGGATTCCCTAGACATTTTTTCCTAGGCCCTCGAAAGTATTTTTTCCAGAGAGCTCTTTTGCTCCAATTGGATTTCCCTGAGATTATATTCCATAAGATTTTTTCCCCAAGGGCCAAGTTTTGTGTTTGGAGGTCCTTGAGCTGGAGTCCCCCTTCTAGGAAAGGTTTTGAAATTTTCCTCCAATTCATAAGATGCAGCTTCCTTCCTGTTTTCTTTCCTCCTTCCCAAAGAAATTTCCTGATCAACGCTTCTATTTTCTGTATTACAGATCTAGGTGCTAACAGGAGGGCACTTTGATAAATTGGAATACTTGTTAGCACTGCTTTTACGATAACTAATTTGCCTACTATGTTCAACCAGTTAGCTCCCTAGGAGTGGATTCTATTTTTGATTCTCTCTATCATATTATTCCAGTGTGTAGCTTTTGGAGTGGCTTTGATGATAGGGACTTCCAAATATTTAAACTCTTCCCAATTGGTGCTTCCTTCTATTCCAAGGATTCTTGAAATTTCATGCATTTCTCTTGGATTAATGTTCCACCCATAGATTTTTTTCTTGGCCGAGATGATCACTCTGCCTGAGATGTCTGTATAGATGTCCAACTCCTTCTTGAACTTGGTATCTATTGCTGGGCTTGCACCTCCAAGTAGCAGTGTATCATCTGGGAATTGGGCATGATTGATGTCCTTTACCCCATTTGTAATTCGAAGTCCAGAGAGATTGAGCTGCCTTTGCCCGTAATCTAGCTGGAGACTAAGGAAAGAAGCTTGGAGGGCGTAGAGGAGAGGGGAAAGGGGGAAACCTTGTCGGAGTCCTCTGGTTGCTTGGAAGAACTTTTTGGCTTGTATGTTTACCAATGGTTCTATCCAGGGCTTGGAGATACAATCTCTGATCCAGTTAATGAAGGAAGAGGCAAAACCAAATCTCTCCATCACTTGGAACATAAAATTATGCCCTACCCTGTCAAACACATTTGCTAAATCGAGCTTGACTATCATGCCTTTTTCTTTCCGTCGGAGACTTGAGTGGAGGGCCTCTTGGACCAGGATGATATTGTCCATTATGTGACTTCCTTTAATAAAACCCCCTTGATTTTCTGGAATGATAGCAGGAAGATAGTTTTTTAGTCTATTCGCAATGATTTTGGTAAGAATTTTATAGCTGGTGTTGCAGAGGGAGATAGGGCGGAACATGTCAAAGATGGATGCTCCTCTTTCCTTCAGGATCAGTGCTAAGAAGGATGAGTTTGTTCCTCCTCCAATTCTGGCGTAGGATTGGGATTTCTTGATGAGTTTGGTGAGATCTGTCTTGATGATGTTCCAGCTACCCTGATAAAATCTGGCTGTAAAGCCGTCTGGTCCTAGATCTTTGTCTGGGTGCAGTTGATCTAGAGCCTCTTTGATTTCTTGTTGATCTATTTCCTTGTTTAACTTGATATTAACATCTTCATGAACACTCACCTGTATCAATGCCAAAGGGTAGGAAGCTGGGTCACTTGCAGCTTGATGGGGCTTTGTGTAGAGTGATTCGAAGGCTTGCACTGCTGCCTCTTTGATGCCCTCAAAATCCGTTATGATCTGATCCTGAGTGTGGATTTCAGTTACCGATTTGAACTACTTCTGGGCCTCCTCTTGCTTGTGAAAGAAATTAGTATTCTTATCCCCTACTTCGAGCCAAAGGCACCTCGACTTTTGCTTCCAGTATCTTTCTTCCTCTCTGCATGCTTGGTGCCAATTTTTTTGCAGCTTTGCCTCCTACTGTATGATTTCCTATGAGGGGTCCGCACCTTCCATTTCAAGCTGAAGAGCTTCTAACTGCCTTTGTGCTTCTTGGTGGTCTGAAATGGGACTTGGAAGGGTTTTGGCCCAGGCTTTTAAATCTTTTTTTAACCTTCTGAGCTTTTCTTCCCAAATGAAGAAGGGGGAGCCTATTAATATACCATTCTAGATTTTGGATACCAAGGCGGGGTATCTTTTCTCTTGGATCCACCTTGGATTGAAGCGGAAGGGGATTGGACCCAGATTGTTATTGATAGTCAAGCTTAGGGAAATTGGCTTGTGATCTGACACACTATACGGAAGAATAGTAGAATCAGGGTTAAGTCCCAAAACTAGGAAGGAGCTTTGGACTAAGAATCTGTCCAGCCTAGTTGCGATATTCCCCAGCCCCACCCTCTTATTTGACCAGGTGTATTTCCTTTTCACTGGCTTTATATCCTCCAATTCCCAGGTAGACATTAGATCCTCTACCCATTCCCTTGCTTGGTCTCGAACGATTGAGCCTCCTTTTTTCTCATTCGTCGAGAGGGTTAGATTCAGATCCCCCCCGAGGATGATGTTGTCCAGAACATTTTGTTGCAGGAAATCCCTTAAGGTCTCCCAGCAAGATTTTTTGTCTTCTAGGAGGACAGGTACATAGAGGTTAAAGAGGCTTACCTGTCTCCCTGTTTCCAAGTGAAGTAGGCTGGTGAAGATTTAGTGTTTGCGCGCTTCATGCATGATTAGGTCGTACTTTTTTGAGTTCCAAATCATGCCTAGGCCACCCGAAGCACCTATGGCACTTTCTGCTATACTGCTATTGTTGTTCCATCTTGCTTTGACTTTTTTGAGGAAGTCTTCTCCTTCCATATTGGTTTCTTGAATTAGCAGGATCTCGGCGTTGGAGGTTTTGATAATGTCTTTTAGTGCCTCTTCCTTGGTCGTACTTCTGAAACCTCTGCAATTCTAAGAAACAAATTTCATTGATTACCTGAGGGGGAGTTGTGGCCTCCTTGGAAGGCCTTGGACTTCTTTCTAGTTTGTCTGACATTGATCAGTTGTTTGATGGTTGGCTGCGATCCATTTAGGACATCTTTGTAAGTCTCTTTTTCTCGCTCCACTATTTTGGTTTTCCTTCCTCTTCTTGGATTTTTTGGAGTGAGATCGATGCTGCTATCTTCCTCACTGCTGCTTCCTAAGGAGATCTCGACTTCCTCAATCACTAGAGCTTTTCCTGGTTCTTTGGGGTCTTGAACTTGGTCTTTTTCCTTCTCTCGCGTTGAGATTTCCACTAGTTCCGGGTTTGATCTTTTATATTCCGGCTCCTCTGTAGGGTTTGCTGCGTTGCTACTTCTGTAGCTTCATTTATCCTTTCTGATTCGGTTTCCATACCACTATTCCTTGTATCTCTGTTGGATCCAAGCTCCCTTGGTGTGCCTGGGCCGTCTTCTCCAATATTGGACCTTTTGTCTTTGTGTAGGATCTTGCTCTCCCCACCTGTTTCCATCCATCGTTTGTGTCTTTAACCATGCTAGGTTCTTTGGGGAAGTTCCTCTGAAAATGACCGTACTCATGAAATCCCCTGCATTTAAACGACAACTGTTCGTAGTCAAGTTTTTGGAAGTGCTGCCACTCTCCTACCTTCAGTTTGATTGCCTCTGGGAGCCCTACCTCTAGGTTCACTTCCACACAAATATGAGCATAGGAGTATTGATCTTTTGGATCCTCCTTATCTATGTAGTTTCCGAGGCTGTTACCGATTGCTTGAAGCGAGGAGTTGTTCCAGTAGTGGATTGGAAGATTTGGAAGTCTAACCCACACCGGGACTTCCTTAGGGACCTCCAATTCCGGATCAAAGCTCGGGTGCCAACAGCTCAGGTAGAGACCTTGGGGACCCATGAAATAGGGCCCGTTTCTAAAGATCAAATCCCGATCTGCTTCTGAGATGAATTTGAATATGTAATAACCTCTTCCCACCACATAACATGTAACGTTGTTCTGTATTAATGGTCTCCAGTTCCTTTGAATCTAGTTGTCTGTGGTTTTGGTGGAGTGCCAAAGCCCCATGAACTATCCAACTAGCCCACGTTCTGCTAGGGAGACTGCAACTCGCATTGGTCGAGTCGGAGGCAAGTCGATTTCAGGTATCGTCTCTAACCGTTTTACAAAGCTAGGCGGTGTCAAGGGTGTAGATTTCTTGCCATGAGCGGTTAGAAGCTTGTGAAAGGCGGTGTCGTGAGAGGGAGGTGCACTAGGCTCCCCGCCCCCGGGAGTGGCCATGGTCGGCCCTGATCGACCTCTGCGGGGAAGCCACATCTAGGTCAAAATGAGTAGTATCCTCTACTTTCCCACCATCTAGTTCTGTTGTTGTGAGAGCTTCACACCGATTTATTATTGTTTTTTATTGTTATAGATGTCTAAATTATAGTTTGTGGAAAATATGTTTACATTATATTTGGTGGGAAAGAGTATGTTGGAGGATGAGACTTAACTCTTTTGGTATGTATGTCAATTTTGTTTTAATCACAATTTTTGAATTAAGTTTTATTTCGCATGTTTGAATTGTAAATTTTTAATTTTTGAATTCTATTTTTTTTGCAAGTTTGAATTGTAGGTATGAAATGATATATCATAAAGCGATGGATTAGAGTCCAGAATTTTAGAGTTAAATGTCTCAGTTTTTGTTATCATCCTAAATATTTTTGGAATTCAAAATATCAATTTATTGTCTCAAATTTGATTTCTCAAAATATCAATTTATTGTCTCATATTTGATTTCTCAAAAGGTTAATTTATGTTTTATGATACCATTTTATACTATTTTATAGGATTTGTTCAATGAGAGTTTCACAATAAATCTTATAAGACTTTGTTCTTATTTTAGTAATATTGTTTTTCTTCTTTAAGCTAGCTATAACATAAGTATGGTTTTTGTATTCTAAATTTTGTCTTTATAGGACATTAATTTTGTGTTTTATCCATTTCTTCATTACACCACTATTTATGTTCCATAAATGGTAGGCTTGTGGGATTTCCATTTCACCAATAGAGATGTCTATGAAATTAAAATGATGAGAGTCTCTATCTTTACTATGTCAATGTTGAAATAAAATTACTTTGTTGTTAATATGTTAAACACCATTACTAATGTAAGAATAACTTTATTTTGGTTTGGTTCAAGACTTGGCTTGATATATTTTGGTGGTTTGATCAATGCTCAAATTTGTCTGCACTAAGTTGATGGAAAAAAAGTGGCAAAGTTGTTAGTTTTGAACTAATGTTTTGTATATTCTCATTTTTACAATGCATTAAATTAAGCATCAATCTCTTAAATACTTTTCTACTATGTATTAATTTAAATGCTTCCTTTTATGTTCACTGTGGACTATTAAAAAACACATGACAAAATTCAACATATTTCATTGTGTACTGTTCTTGGGCCTATAGGGACTGATAAAATTCAACATATTTCATTGTCGACTGATAAAATTCAACATAAAGTTGAACTCTTGGGCCTATCCTACTATGTATTAATTTAAATGATTCCTTTTGTGTTCACTGTGGATTGTTCAAAAACACATGATAAAATTCAACATATTTCATTGTGGACTGATTAAATTCAACATAAAGATGAACTCTTGGGCCTATCCTACTATGTATTAATTTAAATTCTTCCTTTTATGTTCACCGTGGACTGTTCAAAAACACATGATAAAATTCAACATATTTCATTGTGGATTGTTCTTGGGCCTACGGGGATTGTTAAAATTCAACATATTTTATTGTGGACTGATAAAATTCAACATAAAGATGAACTCTTGGGCCTATCCTACTATGTATTAATTTAAATGCTTCTTTTTATGTTCATTGTGGACTGTTAAAAAACACATGATAAAATTCAACATATTTCATTGTGGATTGTTCTTGGGCCTATGGGGACTGATACAATTCAACATATTTCATTGTGGACTGATAAAATTCAACATCAAGCTGAACTCTTGGGCCTATGGGAATTATTATTACTCCTTTCCTACTTTTCCATAAAAAAATTGATGGTTGTGAGAGATTCCAAGGTCACCATCGAATGGATAAATTCCAAATCCAACCTGAACTTGATATATCTCATCAACTGGAAAAACAATATCATAATTTATCAAATCCAATCCAATTCCAAATCCAATCTATCAAATTGATGCACGTACATAAACAATTCAAGAAATTAACAGACAAGATCATAAGCTTAAATAATAGATTTGAATCTATCAAATTTATGCACGTACATAGACATTTCAACAAAGTAGCAGACAACCTCTCCAAAAGGCACTCAAAGGAAATTTTGGCTGGCTCTTTTATGAATAAATTGTTGATGGAACTGTTGTATGTCTAAAAAATTTTTACATTTTCTAGCCTGGATCTTTACAAATGTCCCTTTTTTGAATAATTTTGTATATGACATTAGATGACTTTTTATAATTTTACTACAATGTAAAAATGTGGAAGGAAGGAAATACTACATATCTTTTTTGATCATCACTTTCTAGATCCATATGTAACCAAAAATTTCATTTGATTCTAATAGAATAACAGTGAAATTGTTCTTTTCGTGTGAAAAAAAAATAAAGAACTAAGAAAATTAGTGTAACAATGGGTTAGAAGACATAGAAAGAAAGAATCACTTGAACAAATGGAAGAATGAAGAAAGCCACTATAAATATTAAAAAGTAAGAGAGACACACACAAGGGGCTCTACACACACTTGAATTTGAACCTAGGGCATTTACATGGTCTTTATCATTTCGATATTTTCGGAGAGAAGACATGGTCTCATATTTACATCAAAATCTCAATTTACATCAATATCTCAATGAAAGGTTTTAATGGTCTTTGAATTCACCTTCTTTCTCATACGAACAACTATGAGAAAACTACAAAGATGATAACAATAGCTAAGAAAAACACAAGAAGAGATAGAAGAGATATTGAGATCACTCATGTAATATTTTGTCTTGTCTTGATTTTACTTGCACTATGTTTATTTATACAAAATATTGGATGAAATAATTTCAATATACTATTTTCTTGATTAAAAAAAAATCATCAAAATTTATAGTTTCTTATGAAATTTCACAAAGAAATATTCAAGAAAATGCGAAATAAAAATTAAATTTTATAGTTCGTCAAATTTTATAGTTTCTTATGAAATTTCACAATGAAATATTCAAGAAAATGTGAAATAAAAATTATAGTTTCTCACTTATAACCTAAATTTTGCTTGATTTGGAAATATGGTTGAAAATAGTCAAAACAAGTCATCAAATTTAATATAAGTCCAACAATGAAAATAGTCAAAACAAGTCATCAAATTTAATATAAGTAAGCGATCTTCATTAAAATTTATATTGATATTAAAATTTATTACAATTTAAAGTTTTTCTAAGCCATCAATAGTCCCTTATAATGACATGGAAATGGGTCCTAGTTTTGATATGAAGTTATCCTTTTCATATGAAAAAACATTGAACAATCAAATTGCAAATAATGAACGCATTTATCCTATATGTAGTAAATTGGTTACATGCATTAAAGGATTTGTGTACATGATTTGGATAATTTGTAGGATTAAAGTATAATCATCCAAAGTATAGGTCAATTTAGGTTCCCTAGATACAATCTATAGGTTCTTCCCTGAAATTGTAAATAAGGTTTGGTAAACTTTATAATTCACGGGGAACACAACTTTTCTTAATTGAATGGACCATGAAAGTAAACTAAACTGGAAATGATTCTAGAATCCTAGATATTCATAAATACATGTACTTTCAATGCAAAATAAAAAATTATGGAATGTACATGTGTCACTTGTTTAAAAAAATCGTAATGGTATTCCATCTTCAATTATTCGTTCATGATCGACTTTGGACATTTTTCATTTTCTAACTTTTTATTTATTTATTGAACTTCTATTAACTTTATTCACGATGCACATACCAAATGACTATATTGACAACTTGTAACATCTGACTGGTAGTATTGAAAGTGAACATGAGTATCGGTTTGATGGGTTTCTTGAAAAAAATAGCCTTTCAATACAATGGATCCTCTTTCATATATAAAAATGTTATCATCAAAATATTCTAATAGCCTCATCTTTTGTTTTGTGCATTGCATCAAATAATATTTCATGTTTTCAGTGTTGTTTATAGGTGCAACCATGGAAAAGACATCTCCTACAAATAATTGGATATATTGGACAACAAATAGTTCTTGTTAGATTATCACACAAGTACATCTACAAGTTATTTGAAAAAATTTAAACATAAAAATTACCTTCTTTAACAAGATCAGAAACTCTATCGCCATCAACTGACACTATAATTTCATTTGATTCCATCTCCTCTGAGTTTGCAAGTGGCATTTTCCATTTTACATTAAGTTCGATATGTCTCCAAGCTTTAACATATTCTGTATTTTTTTTTCCGCAAATATCTATGCATTCTGTGTCCTCTAGGCAAACTGAACAAAAACAAGACTCATTTCTTCTATCAAATGCAAACACATTTTGATAATGTTTTGTTTTAACTGACTGTATTTTTCATGTCCCATGTATTGTATTGGCGTCATATGGGATTGATCTATTTACATCTTGGATTCCAACATACCTGAAAAACCTGCACAAGACAAGAACTTTTTAACATGAAATCTCTCAAGAAAATGATTGAAGATTGAATATAAATTTGAACACGTTCAAATAAAAATATCCTGTGTACATGTGTAACATGTATATATAGACACACCTGTGCACATCCCTTAACGGATTATATTCATGTCTTAGTGCCATTTTTCACCATTCAACAACTTGTTCAGTGGATTCAAATCGATCGGCATGAGGGTTCATCTAATACCTTCGAAGTGCTCATTTTACACATGCCCCTGCACTGTCCTGCTCTCCTTTTCCATGACCAGTCTCAAAAAAAATTTCAACAATGTGTAATGTTTGATTTTTTATGAAGATGACATAACCAATAGAATGATCGTGAAGATTTGAACTAACCTGCACCCCCATCTGACCATATCCAATGTTGATCGAATCTAATATCACGTTCTTTCAATCAATCATAAAATTTATCAAAACAATGTTGTACATAATGTGTTTCGTGTGCTCGATCATCACTTATATAAAAGTGATATTATTTAATAACATGTCAATTGTCGTTGGTGCTTTCTATATTATCAAGACTCCATTGATCATGTCTATATAGAACGTGGACAAATATCACAACTTGATCATAATGATAATATTCACTCTGTATTTCTTTTTGTGCAACAAATGTGTAATTATCTGCAAAATCAACTACAGACAAAATTGTCCCTGGTGGAAACACTTCATGAGATTATTTGAATTGTAGGTCTTTCCATCGATCTCTATGTGAATGATTGGTGTATTTATAAATTTCTTCCTCAAACTTCTTAAAAAAATCTATCACACAGATTTTATCTACTCTCAAATCAATCCTTTTTGAAATAACACTTGAAGAATGTGGAACTGTTCTATTGATATATTCATATCTCTTCCAATTGACTGTTATATTAGAAAATGATTGATCATTCATATCAATATGATACTTTGAGTGAAACAAACTTAGATTTCCACAACGATCACATTTCTTTCCACCAACACATTTTTTTTTGTAAAATAAATCATCACCTTCTCTTTCACATAGAATTTCAGATATAAAAGCACGAAATGTGGAAGGAGGAGGTGAACTTGGCCATAAATTTTTACTAAAATAAATTTTTTTTCGTAATACAACTCAAATTCCACATGATAACGACAACAACAAGTGTCAAGAACAATGATGGGTCTAACAAACCATGGTTTTTTTTTGCACAAATATATTGATGGAAATTTTAACTTCTTTGTGCTCTTCTTTGAACTTATTGAACAATTCTATTTGTGTCATTGGAAATATATGTTTTTGATGTTCTTCATATTGTTTTCGTGTTATTCTTCGTCGCAACACATCCCTTGTATGTGGTGAAACATGATATTCTGCCAACCAACAATTACAGGCCAATTCTTTAACATTTTTTGCAAGTCTATCTTTGTAGGGTTGTCTAAAAATCACTGTCCAACAAACCAGTTCATCATTTGAATATATTTGCAATCAAAATTTTCTATGTTTGTGCAATGTTTTTCTTGACGTTCCCATCGTTTTTTCCATGTGTCGTGTCAAACGATCTTTTATATTGCTAGATGAAACAACTGCTGTTTGTATCGCTCTACGTGCACCACTGACATCTTTTTTTCGAGATTTTCCAAAAGCTTTTAATACACTTGTTATATTGTCAAAGACATTCTATTTCACCTTTGTATCTTTTTTCGAATTTTGAATACCCAATAATGGTGTAGCTTCTTTTAACTTTCTTGAATTTATTAGACAGAGTAAAAGTTGACCTTGTACTGTTATTGATTCATCTTTGAAAAAAGTATTATACATATTCTTAGTTCGATATATTATATAATTCTTAGCTTTTTTCTTCCCAAATTTGTCAGTATCAACATTTTCTAATATTTCATCATCAATGTTGATAGATTTTTCTGCATATTTCAATTTAAAGTTTATATTAAAAAATAAAACCAGAACATAAATTCACTAAACTATATATACAAGTGTTCATCTTGTATTATCTAAATTTATGTATATACCTATAGGTGATTCGTCTTCTGCTTCAATTTTGGTTTCAACGTCTTCTGCTTCAATTTCAGTTTCAACATCTTCTTCGACATTATGAGACAAATCTACTTATGTTTTTTGAAAAACATCAAATTGTAATTACAATCAATTATATAAAACAATATTTTAAATTTAAATTCTATACTTCTAATATAGAAAATATGTGCATGCATACCTGGTTGGACTTATTCTTGTTGAAAATCTCTATTTACATTATCATCGTTTCTTTCTTCAATATTTGCACATTATCGTTTCTTTCTTCAATATTTGCACGTTATCGTTTCTTTCTCCAATAATGATCTTTCTTTTGTTTGTTATGGAGAGTATCATCTTGAGTGCGATCAAATTTTCTCTTGCGCAAACATTTGTTTCCCATGACTTTTATAGTTATCTGTAAAAGATATGTTCAGCAAAGACTTCACCTTGAAAAAATGCTCAACATTTATCTTTCAACATATAAATTGTTATTACAATAAAAACTTGAACAAACATCAATTACCTTATTCAACAAAACCAAAAAGATGATTCGAAACTTTGTTTAGGTGCTCTAGAAACCATCAAACAAGAGATGAATTGTGTTAAATGTGTTTGGTCGAAAACGTATTTATACGATTTGGCGCGAAATGAAATGATACGACTTGTCTTTTCATTTTTCCGACCGATGGAATTCACTCAACCTTCTTTCGACCGAAACAAGGTTTTTTCGGCAAAAAACCTTGGAAACCGTTTAGTTTTGACGGTTTCCGTTAGAATTTAGTCTTTCGGCCAAAAGAATATTTCACCTGAAAACTAGAAATTGAGACTATAAAAAGAAACCAGAGAATTGCCCCAAGCTTACCTGAACTTTGGAGGTTGCAGACTCCTGGAAATACTTAGAATTTGGTTTCGAAAATGACACCAACATTTGCAAAATTGAATCTAATTTCAATTCCTATAATTTGTTTTCATTTTCATTATTTTTATTTATGTTTTTTTTATTTTTTAAAAAACATCACTACATAATATTTTCAACAGACATTATGATTAAGTGAAATGAAATATCCGTATCTTTAAAAATGCATAGTGAAAAATTTAGAAAAAATTATATTCATAATCCTTAAACTGTTCTTTTCAAATGGATATTTTTAGATTTTACTTTTAAGTAAAAATTAAGATAGATACAAGGTGGAGGAAAACAAGTTTCTAAAATCTGCAACGTTTTCATTTTGGTCAACTTAAAAAAATTCTAGAAATTATAATATTCATCCGTTAGATTCAAAATTATAGTCATAATAAAATAGAGTCTCTGTACATTGTTGCAGTATATTTCGTTTGTTAAAAACATAAGTTTAATAATAGATACATTTTTGGAGGAAAAAATAACTCATTATCATTCCTTTCATGTTTAAGGAACATACTGTTAAACAATTGTCAAATTGACATATCAAATCTTGATAAAAAAAAATTGAAAAATAGTCATTTGAAAGCTAACAAAATTCTTCACAAGTTTTGTTTTTACTGTAAAGTGAAATTCTAAATAAAACAAATAGTTTTATATGCCGGAAGTTGAAGAACTTGTGTAAATATAGTTTTTTTTCTTATAAAACAAGCAAAATAGACACCCATCTCCATGATTTCACCCTGTCATTTGTTCATTGTTAGGACTAAAAAATAAACATACATTGTCTAACCATCATTGTCATTTTTCCATTGCCAAGACTAAAAAATAAACATACATTCTTGTTTCTACAGTTAAACTTAAAGTCTTATTACATAGTCTAAAGTTTAACTTTAAATTCACAAAAGTAAAAGTACTACTAATTAGATTCTAAAGTCGCGAGCTTCATAAGATTGAGCAATTTCAGCTTTTTGTTCATGTGAACAAATGCATGACTAAACGACAGAATGAGAGTCACCCAATAGATGACGATATGGTGTTTGGCAATTTCCTCTAAAACAAAGGCCACAAACTTTGCACATCCATTGTTTGGAAAGATTTGGTTCATTCTCAAGTAGTGTCATGAACTTCAACAATGGATTTTCATTTTGTGCAGCTTGGCCTTGAACATTTTGTCGACCATATTGGCCTTGAACATTTTGACCATTCATGGTAAATGGCGAATGTTCAAACTCAAAGAATCATGGTAAATGACGAATGTTCAAACTCCAAGAAATGTGATTTTAAAGTTTTAAAATTTGCGTAGATGTTACAAGACCTTGCAAAGTAAAACAATGATAAGTTCAAAATTCAAATTTTAGAATAACAAAAAATTTACAGGTTACAAACTTAAACATTTTATACATCAATCATTCCAAAACTTAAATAGCATAATCGAATAAAATTTATTATTTAAACTTAAGACAATCACATATAAATTATAAATTAAAATTGTAATGATATGAATCTAATATCTATAATAGTAAGTGGTTAAGAAACTGAGATTCAAGAGTCAATAAAAGTTGATTAATAATTTAGGAGATTAGATATCCAAAGTTAGGAAAAACAARGATGATAGTCCAAAACTGCAAAATGCCAAAACATTATAGAGTGTGGGTGCCAAATGTTTAAATGTATCAAAATAACAAAAAAGGGAGTCCCTGACTCAATTCCCATACTAGCATGAAGGCTAAAGCTACTCATAAATTTAGATCTTCTACATTAAGACTATGCAAAAATGTATGACCCTCACTGCCTTCTCTGTCATCATCATCAATGCCCTGCAATTGCAACTCAATGTCATCTAATGGTACATTTACCAATCATGCATGGAGAGATGCACCATCCACCTCATCATCAATATGGGAAGCATCCTCGGGTTCTACATCCCACTGTGCTGCTGGTCCCTCCAAATATTATGGTGCTTTCCTTGTAAGAAGGCAAATACTACTATGCACATAAACTAATTTTTCCACTCTCTTAGAGGTAAACCTATTCCTTTTAATAGTGTGGATAAAACTATATGTGGACCAATTCCTTTTTGCAGATAGTAAACACATAGACAAAGTGCAAATTTCTGGAGCTTTGTCCCCGTACATCCTCCACCATCCACCGGGACTTCTTTGTGCCATACCCAACAAATCTGCCTTTGCAACAATAGAGAAAATGTTGTCATTGAACATTGCAAAGTCAAGAAAGGGTTCTCGAATTATGGTTTCTTTCTCATGTGTGAGCATCTTTTGTACGACCTCAACAAACCCCTGTTTCACCTCAGGATTATCTATTGGTGCAACTCTTCCTTCCCTCTCCACGTACTACTTTGGATTAAGTGCATAAGCAACCATATGAAGAGCTGTGTTCAACTTGCTCCATCTCTTTTCTATCGACTTTTGGATTTCATTAAAGAAATCCAAAGTGGGGCCCCTCTGATGCATGATGGACTTGATCTTTCCGATCATGCTATCAATTGACTCGTATATTTCCCCAATGTTAGGGGAATATGAATCTGCATACGTGATTAGCTCCATTATTGGAGAGGTGAAAGAGACTATGCATTTCACATCAATCAACCAATCACCATTCAACAATATCTGTCTTACCTTCTTTCCCTGATCTGTTTTTGATTCCCCCCATGTAGACCACTCAAAATTAATAACAATGGCCTTTAAATCCTACTGCACCTCTAGCATATGGTCAAGAAGGATGAAATAGGTGACATACCTCGTATTTGTTGGTTTCAAGAATTGTTTCTTTGCATAAATCCTATAAATAACTAGAAAGGCATGGTGGTTGCAAATGAACATTTGTGCCTCTCTTGCATCCAAAATAATGCGGGTGATCCAATAAATTTTTCCAATGTCTTTGAGTGAATTGTTCAAAGCATGCACACAACAAGGGGTCCAAAATATATGCTTATACATGCTTTGAATCATTAACCCCGTGGACCTAAAAACTGGTGCAACATCTGTGATAACCTGAACTACATTTGTAGGACCAATCTGTTCGATTGCATCCTTCAATACCTCAAACCGAAAAGATGCATCCTTCATCTTTCCAGAACAATCAATTGCCCTCAAGAAATATGGCCCTTTTGGAGAGGTGACAATGATGTTCAACAAAGGCCTTTTTTGAATATTTTTCCAACCATCCATGACGATTGAACACCCACAAACAACCCATGATTTTCTAAGGCCTTCCATAAACCCTTGCATCTTTGAGACCCCTCTATTTAACAAGCTTGTCCTCATTTTATTGTAACCAAGGGGCTGAAATGATTTTCCATCAACAAGTACTTTCATTATCATCTCTTTATAGAGAGGAGAAAAAGTGACATTAAATGATATTCCATTAGCAAACAAAAATTCAGCCACTACATCATCTACCTCCTCCTTGCGTTGTGTATTGAACATCTCTATGACAAAAAATTTCCTACTTGAAACAATGTTACTAGAAACCCCTACTGAATCAACTTGGTCATGGTCATGAGTTTCTCCATGAGATAATGCCATTGAGCTAGGAAATCTCGTTTTTAAAAAAATGGAAGGGTGTTCCTCCTCTTCCTCTGCAAGAATAGTACCACTTGTGGCAACCATGTGAAGTTTAGTCATTTCAATTATTTTTTCCAATGGGCAGGTGCATATTTGTACTCCATCACCCAGAATAGCCAATAGATGATGATAAAATCTAGTGTAGCTGCCCTTAAATACATGATTGCAAAGGCTGCATAACCATTGCTCTGAACCACCACTGTGTTTCCTCTTGTTTTGAGTGACCTTCTTGACAAATTGCAGTAAGGGTTTCTTGACATTTATGGCACTGGAAATTGAGTGTTCATTGGACTCGGGAATTGTATTTGGAGGTCCTCTCATTTCAGATTGAGGATATTGAGAAGTGTTTTCCGTCTGAAATATCTCACGTATTTCAAAAAATTACAAAATAAGTCATGACAAGTTAAAAGTTTTAAAAGAGGCTTCAAAGTTTAGATTAATATTTAATTTTACATGATTTAAGAAGTTAATAATTAATATTTTAATTTATTAAGTTTATTAAATTTATTAATGTGATTGTAGCCTGTAACTATAACCGTGAAGTTTGATGTTGTAGCTTGTAACTATAAATTTCAAATTTATATAGTTACAGGCTACAATAGTGACTGCAAATTAAATTGTTACTGTAAATTAAAAATCTAAATTAATATAATTATTAATATATTCCAGTTTACTAAATTAAAATTTCATAAAATTGTAATAGAGTACACAAATTGTAAAACACTTAATAAGTTATTAATAAATTATTAATTAACAATTAATATTATAATTTTTTAATAAATATAAAATAAATTAAATAATAAATTTAAAATTGTAGAGTGTATAGTATATACTAGACTGTAAATTAAATTATTAAGATTTAAATTTTAAGTGCACACGGTACAATGTATATTATTAAAATGATAAAATACGATATATTATATATATATAGTCATATTAATAATTAAATTTTAATATATATAAATAATAATAAATTTAGGGAGTATGGTTAGGGTTTCAACATGGTTTGGAGTTAATCGGATAGGGTTCACAGTTTAATGGAGGTCGTTTTGGTGCCCTGGTAGCTGTGGAAGGTGGGCATGATGGTCGACGACTGGGTAGGGAACTAGTATTTACTCCATCGACGGTGTAAACGATAGGTTCTGAGGCCAGGGAGGTAGCGGTGGCTTTAAACTACTTGTGGGGGCTTGGATCAGAACACACTTTGAAGATTTTCTCTGTGAACCCTTGGTTTATTCTCGACAGGATCAGTATGGACCCAAGTGGGGTGTCAGACCTGGGATTTATGGAGGATGGAATAGTTAATGGGTCCCCATCCAACCCTGTCTTTAATAATTTGGGCCTTGAGGAGCTGATTCCAGAGGACTTGAACATTCCCCTAACATCTGGAATTTTCCTGGGGAATCACACCCAGTCTCCTCTGTCTTTTTCGATAGGGCTGACAAATGGATCAACCGTGTCTTCTTTGGCGGGCTTGGAGGATGGACTGGAACCGATTCCAGGTTCATCAGAAGGTCTTTTCACTAGCCTTGGATCCAAACCTGGGGCTACCAATATTGTTGCTAACTGGGACACATCTCAGAAAGATTCAGGGGAGGACTACCGGGGAACCCTTTTTTCGCCTCATAACTACTCAACGACCTGAGACCTCTTTTGGAACCTGCGTTGATGGTAGGTGCTTATTTTGGTAGGGATATCTCTCTTGGCAGGGCTTCTAGTCTTGCTGATCCCCCTCAGAGACATGGCTCCAAGGGTTTGACTTAGAAAAGAAGCGGAGAACGCCCCAAGGTTTCTGGGGTTTCAAAGTGCTTGACGCCAAAGGGTACATAGTGCACTCGTGATTGCTCTGACCCAGATTGTCTGGTCTTTGGAGAAGACATTGATATGGATCGAGTGGTATAGTTTTCTGAGCTAGCGGTGGTAGGGCGAGAAAGAGGTAAAAGACTGGGAACTACTTTTCTTCGCTTTTGGGTGGAAAACTCCTGGGGCTCCAATCTGACCTCCTCTCCCTACATTTGTTTGCTAGCAAGGGGATGGTTCTCCTTTGTATTAAAGGCCTCCTCGGATGTGGACTGGGTCCTCTCAAAGGTCTGGTTGATGGGGGGTACCCCAATTGTTCTCAAGCATTGGACCCCAAACTTTGACGCCAAGAAGGAGAAAGTTGATGTCGTTCCAGTATGGGTCTGGCTATCGGGCCTTCCCATGCAATTTTGAAACCCCGTGTGCTTCACAACCTTTGGAAATAGGCTTGGAGAATTCTTGGAGACTGACTAATCTTTTGAGGAATTGGGGCTTATGACTGTTGCTAGAATCTTGGTGCAGCTGGATCTCAGGCCGAGTCTTCTAAAGGAGATAAAAATCAAAGCATCCTTTGGTATATTTCTATAGCCTCTGGATTATGAAGGCATTCCGTTCATGTGCCACAGATGCCATGTATATGGTCATGGTGTGGTGGAATGCACTCTACCCTTTAAAGGGAAGTATCGGGGTACTCTCGTTACTGGGTCAGGGTCTGAGATGGACAGAACAAGACAAGACCGTGGGGACTCTAGGGGAACACTGGCAGGGTGCCCTCGGGGTAGGGACTTCAAACAAAACAAAAAACTACATACTTATACACTGATGGGACCTTCTTCGGTGGACAGAGGCTCACTACTCACAAAGGCTCAGAAATCCTCTCTGCTGGCTAGACCAAGAACTCAACTGTCATCGGGTAAGCAACAATTTTCTTTGCCTCTGAATGTTTCTGATGCAGGAGCATCCACACCTCATCAAACGAGCCAACGCGTGGAGCAGGGAAAAGACAGCTGGACAAGCCAGCAAACTTCTTTTTGAAATTTTATCTTGATATTTGTTGCGCCAAGCATTAATGAGTTAATGTAATGAAGAGCACTTGTATTGTATTATAGATAGGAAGGCATTTATTAATTTTAATGTTGTTAGCTAGGAATTTATTGTAGATTTGATAGTTTCATATTTCGAGAGGGGAAACGGAATGTAGGCACCCTCCTTTGTATCATTGTATTATGGAAGCATACAGAAGAGCAGAGCAGAGCGTTTGTGGAGAACACCCATGTACAGATTGAATTAATAGAAGAGAGTCTTTGATTCAGCTTCATGGTTTGTGTTGTGTCTCTGTGTTAACTTTATGCTCATGGATGGTTACTTTCTAGTATGTATTGCTTTTGAATATGCTGTGTATGAGTCTTCAAGATTTCAACTGAAGTTGAGAGAAGAGAATGAGTTTCAATTGTTTCTCTGGTTGAGTCAGGAGATTCCTGCATCGAGTGCAGTCGAATTCATCTGCATAGAGTGCGTTGATGAGGCTCAACAGTTAAGCTCTCATTCTCGTTTACCCAGAAGTTGAATTGGGGTATTAGAGCGTGCAGGTGAAGTGCAGGCCAAGGTTGGAGTCTCGGTAGCCAGTCTGAGAGAAGGAAGGCAGAGATTCCTGTTGCAGGTGAGTGCACGGAATTTGAAGAATCCAACACTTTGGAAGTTGTTGGAAGTTTGTTGAGAAAAACCATGGGTGAAATCTCTGAAGAAGTCAGAGGAATTAAGCTCAGGAGAGATCGTTCCGTTGAGATTACTGTGGGAGAAGACCCTGGGAGAATTTCCTACAGGAGGAAGCTTTCGAGCAGAGAAATCTTCAAGGCGACGAAATTTGACGGTCGAGGATTGCAGGACAATATCGCGAAATCCCACTGATCGTTGGATCGTGGGGATGTTGCAGGGAAGTTAACCCATGGCACTGGAAGGACCAACGCCCATCGGAGTTCGACGTTCGACGTTTGTCGAGGTAAGAGGTTCAGGGTCGTGGAAATCGCAAGTGGCGATTCCCCGATTTAACAGGAGACGTCGATCATCCTAGGGACACATGTCATCAGATCCCGGAGGATCGGGATTCGGCGTTCCGGGTTTTCAACAACAAGAAAAACTTGCATCGTGGATCCGCGATCCGTGAATCCCCGAAGGTGAGGTGACAGCGTGGGACCCCGGGAGTGAGTGGAGTCCAGGTGGCAGTGTATCGGGAGATCGGCACCTCGGGACTCGGAGTTGGGAGAGCTAAGTTGTTGACAGCGCAAGTGGCGATATTCCGATAAGGGAACCCCCGATAAAGAAGACACCATTGACCTGTTGACCATCGAGATTCGGGGAATTGAAAGACCCGATCTTGTGAGTGTCGAACTCATGAATCTGCGAGTCCCGATTCCCCGAGAAGTGAAGGGGGGATCGCCGGAGGAGTGACTGTGGGTAGTGTGAACTCCCGAGAGGAGTTGGAAGAGTCCTTTAACTCTTCGGGCCTGTGTGAAAGAAGGTCCTGGTGAGAGCGTCTGTT
>JASDQU010945997.1:0-24015 GCA_032191745.1 Picea mariana
ATTTTATCTAAAATTGGCTTTTAAGTCAATGCAATTCTTTTTTCACTATAAATGAAGTATAAATAATATAAACCAAACATAAAATGATGCTTCCAAATCACATTAAATACAATTTTTTTTAAGTGATGCTTCCAAGTCAATAATGTATGTTTTACCTTTAACACTGATATACAATTAAAATTAGGCTCATGCGTTGTTCGGTGACTTTATGGCTTTGACGAAAATTTCCACCTAGGGTTTTATAGTTGTGGTTTCAACAATGGCCAACAGGGTTACTAAAGGGGGAGGGAGTGGAATCCCCTCCTACAAGCAGGTAGTGATGGACAGAGGGAAAGGCCCACGCGACGTTGGTTTCAAGGAACCTCTGACAGGCACCTCGGGACCAGGATCGAAAAAGAATCAAGAGGTCAACCAAGGAAAAAGTGATCGCGTGGGGGGAGAGGCCAGAGAAGCCTAGAACAATGCGCAATAAACGACAAACCCCAGTGGGGTAGATGGGCGCAACCTATGTAAACCTAAAACAACATTGATCCCCAAAGTTATACTGGAATACCCCCAAACACAACTCTTTTGGGATCAGATGAAGACACATGCACTGATCTGCAAATTCATGGGCCTGTGGCCCACAGAAAAATGTTGCACAACTGGATAAAATACCAATGGAAGCCGAGTGGATAATTTGAACTCCACCTGGGATCGAAAGGGTTCTTCACAACAATCTTTATGAACCTGGAGGACATGGATAAAGTATTTGAGGGGGGGGGCATATTTCCATGCCTCAACGGGGATGTATATGCGCCCATGGAAGGAAAAGTTCTCCCCAGAGAAAGAAACCTTTAAAAATGTCCCAGTTGGGCTAAGGCTTTACTCCTTACCGCTAGATTACTGGTTGTCGTCCACCTTCGAAGCAATAGGGAACAAGCTTGGAAAATATGTCAAGACATCGGAAGCAACATTAAAAGGAAGATACACATTCTATGCAAGGATCTGCATAGAGATGGATGTCTCGAGGGCTCTCCTAGAGGCCATTAGCCTGGAGTTTAGGAATGAGGAATGGATACAAAGCATAGACTACGAGCAAATCCCATTTCGATGCAGAAAATGCCATGAACATGGACACTTACTAAGAGAATGTCCTCTCAATAAAAAAAAAGAATCGGAAAACACCAAACTATAATAAGATGAGGATGGTTTTGTGAGGTCGAATCACAAAACCAGAGGAAACAAAAGACAAGCCAAGCCCCCAATAGGAAGACCCCCGAAAGACAGGAATTGAGCAGAAGGAAGGGGCAACCCCAACCAGGGGGAAGAAGGGGGAAAGGAAAAGACGAAATCTAGGGAAACAAGCGAACACGCAACTCATGAGAGCACAAAAAATCCAAACAACAAGGGAGAACAGGGAGGCGGCGCAAGTACTATGGAAGGAGGAAATGAAGATGCCAACACCCCAATGCAGGAGGTAGATGGAGATGCTGAGATGACACCAAGTGAGGTAGGAACATAAGACCCAGATCTCAGAGACATTGTGGAAAGGGAAGGAATAGGCCTTCCAAACATACTGGAACAATGGAAAAGGCAGGGAGTTGACAATGTGCCAACGAAGCAACTGGATCAAATTTAATACCTCTTCCTCCTAAGGGAGGAAGAAAAATCCATAGGTACCAAGTGCATGCATGGCGAGATAGGACACCTGGGAATCAAAACAGGTGATGGACAACCACAAAACTCACCCAAGTAGGACAGGAGGAAGAAAGGTAGGAAATCAAACAACGTAGCTCTACAAGAACTAGGAGCCCTGCTAATAAATTCAGGTAATATTAAAAATCTCTTCCCCAACTCCCCCCCACATGTTTAAATGAAGATTATAACTTGGAATATAAGAGGCCTAAACATCCCAAGAAAGCAATGAATCCTTAAAAATAGATCGAGGAAGGAACAACCTGACCTCTGTTTCATTCAAGAAACAAAATACACACTGGACAGAATGGAAATAATCAGTAAAAAACACCAGAATAAGTACAAGATGTTGGATGTAGAAAGCCAACAGACGGTAGGAGGAATTCTCACCTTGTGGAACCCACAATCGGTGAACCTACTCACAGCAGAAGCCAGGAGACACACACTTTCTGTTAACATGCAAATTATAGGGAACATGACAGAAATTCTATCCACGAATGTGTATGGCCCCCAGGCATTGGAGGAAAAAAGGAGAATGCTCCTAGACCTAGAGAATCTAAAAGAATGAACCAGCAACATCCACTGGATTATGGCTGGGGACTTCAACATCATCACTACTCTTGCTGAGAAAAAACGAGGCACCAGGCGATTGGACATGGATGCAAAATATTTCTTAGCTTTCATAGACACAGTGGAGCTTGTGGACATCAGGACCAACAATGGACAGTTCACTTGGAACAAAAAACGACTATGCCACCACCAAGTAGCCACAAGGCTAGACAGATTCCTGGTGTCAGAATCCATCATTATGCAGGGATTAGCTTTGGATTGCAACATCCTCCCCTGGGGGGGATTAGAGCATTGGCCGGTTCAATTGGAAGTGAATTTTCATACCACAACAAAGAACATGCCATTTAGATTTGAGAAATTTTGGATCGACCATCCCACCTTCAAGGAGAACATCCACCAATGGTGGCAGGAGGAACTACCGGATCAAGGGACAAGGATGTTCAAACTATACAAGAAACTCAAGTACATCAAACAAAAACTTAAGGAGTGGAACAGAGAAGTCTTTGGGAACATAAACTAGGGGAAAAAAAGCATCAAGGACAGGATGAGGAAGTTGCAAGAACTTTGCATCGATGAGGGATACACAGAGGATCGGAAAAAATAAGAGATCCAAATGATCCAGGAATGGGAAGCAAGATGCAAGCAGAAAGAGACTCGGTGGCACCAAAAGTCCAGAATAAGGTGGTGTAAGGAAGGGGAGAGGAACACCAAGTTTTTTCACAGAACAACTATTGCAAGAAGATATCATAACAAAATCTTGAATATTAGGGATCAGGACGAGATTGAAAGAGAATCCCATCAGGACATTGAAAATACACTGGTCAATCGCTTCCAAGGCATAGCCAAAGAGCCCAACCAAGATAGATCCACGACCATCCAGAGGATAACTCAACACATCACCAAATTGTTCACAAAGGATCAAAATGTCAGCCTATGCAAACCCATCGCAAAGGAAGAAATCGACCAAGTGGTCCAGGAGATGCCCAATGGAAAGGCCCCAGGCCCATATGGATTCACAGTGGAATTCTTCAAAGCTTGTTGGGATGTGGTTAAATATGACATATATGGGGTGGTGGAGGACTCCAGGCACTCTGCCTCCATCCTGAAAGCTTTAAATTTCATAATGATTACTCTAATCCCAAAAGAAAACGAAGTTAGGACTCCAAATTACTACAGGCCAATAGCTTTGTGCAATGTAGTTTACAAGATAATTTCCAAAGTCATAGCCAATAGACTAAAACCACTCCTTCCCACATTGATTTTATAGGAACAGGCGCGCTATGTGGAAGGGAGACAAATCTTGGACAATCTCATCCATGCCCATGAGATAATTCACACGTTGAAAAGCCAAAGGAGAGGGGGGATGATAATCCAACTTGACCTGGCGAAGGCCTATGAAAAAATAAGCTGGCACTACATGGCCAAGACGCTGGAAGCTTTTGGTTTCGACCATCATTGGATCAACTGGATCATCACTCTAGTCTCAACGACAAGCTTCTCTCTATTAATAAATGGAGCCCCAGCCAAACCTTTTTTTCCATCTAGAGGCATCAGACAAGGGGATCTGCTATCCCCCTTCCTATTCATTCTAATGATGGAAGGGCTGAGTAGAAGCATAAAAAGTGCAACTGCAGCTGGTGAAATAAAAGGCCTCAAACCATTTGAAAATTGTCCAACCTCAACACACCAATAGTTCATTGATGACACCCTGCTCCATGGTACACCCATGGTAAAGGAAGCAAAGGCTTATAAAAAAATCTTAGAAGACTTCGGGGAAGCCTCGGGGGCAGAAATCAATCACTCCAAGTCCATGATATATTTTTTCAACACTAATCTGGCAATTCAAAGAAACTTGGCCAACATTTTGGGGTTTGAACGTAAAACACTTCCAACGAAATACTTGGGAATCCCCCTGACAGATAGAGATTGCAAAAATGCTATGTGGAAAGGAGTTATCAGAAAATTGCATGAGAGAGTAAAAAATTGGACATATAGAGCTCTAAACCTGGTCAAAAGGATTATCCTCACCAAGAAAGTTGTACAAGCAATCCCGACATTTATGATGTCAGTGTTTCCAACCCCTAAAGGAATACTACAAAAGATAAGAGCCATCCAAAGAGATTTCCTATGGAGAGGTGTAAAAAACAAAAAGAAATGGGCGTTGGTGGCCTGGGATAGGGTATGCAGACCAAAGAGCAAAGGAGGCATGGGGTTACAAGACCCACAGGTAACCAACGTGGCCTACGGGGAAAAGCTCTGGTGGAGATGGGTAAAAGAAAAATCGATGTCGTGGGCGAATTTCTGAAAGGCCAAGTATTCCCCGAACATCAACGACTATGAGCAAATTAGGTTCATGGGCATAAGGGAGGGATTAGCCATCTAGAATATCGCCTGGCGAAATAAGAACTGGATCTAGAATCATAGCTTCTGGGAAGTTAGAAATGGTAGAACATAAAGATTTTGGGAGTAAGCGTGGAAACAAGAACCCATAATGGAAACTTCGAACAGAGAGGAGCTCCAATAGGAAATGATTGGGCAAGGAAAAACAAAAATTCATCAATACTTGAAGCAAAGAGAGGGCAGCGCCAGATGGAGGATATGGGACGAGATTAATCCACAAAATAGAGCCCAGATCGAAACAATAACGAAAGAGGTGGAGGAGGAATTGGGGAAAAGGAAAATCGGGGTCTCGGAATATGATGATCAATTGAGGTGGGGAAGGAAAAATGGGGGCGAATTCAACTTAAAAGAAGCACGGTATTACATCACGGGTCAGGACCAAGAAAATCCAGATCCAGAGTAGGAAAAGATCTGGAAGAGTCCCCAATGGAAAAAAATCAAAATGTTCGAATGGCTAGTACTACACAACCACATTCTAACCTGGGAGAACGTCATGAAAAGGGGTTTCATAGGCCCCTATCGATGCCATCTTTGTCAGGTCAAGGAGGAAACAATTGATCACCTCCTCGACAAATGCAACTACACAACCGAAATTTGGGATTGGGTGGCATGCATCTACCGCCAATCTAATAGAGTCAGGGGGAACATCAATGCAACCATCAAAGACTGGAATGAAAGATACAACGAAAATGAAATGGTGAACCTTTGTTGGAATATAACGTCGGGGATGATCATCTGGGCAATCTGGAAAGAAAGGAACCGATGCATCTTCAGGAATGACAGCCTACCGACAGAAAGGATAAAGGATGCAGTAGTCTCTCAAATAAGAGAAATGGTGCAGAGCCGCAACTACAATAAGGAGAAATTTCAACTTACAGACCAAGACTCTCGCATCCTAGAATTTTTCCATCTGAAAGAGTAGAGCAACAACATACCTGTGGGGCGTGATCCAAAACTCAAGATAGGAGTCTGCAACTAGACTCCTCCTCCATCAGGGTTCCTCAAACTGAATGTTGACACGGCGACAAAAGGAAATCCGAGAGTGGTAGGGACAGGTGGAGTGATCAAAGACAGTGGTGGAAATATCATCTGACTGTACGTTGCGAGCATAGGAAACTCAACAAACAATGCAATGGAATTCAGATCCCTGGAGCTCGGCCTTGAAATCCTAAGCCAAGAAAAGATGACAAAAACCATAGTGGAAGGTGACTCCACCCTGGTTATCAACACGGCGAAAAAACTCCAAAATGGCACCACAGTGGGAAAGGTTCAGCAACACTGGCACCTAGCACACTCCCTGCATAAAATCTAGGAGCATATGAGAATATTGAACACAATGGAGTTGCGATAGGTGCGCAGGTTAGGGAATGCTCTAGCGAACAGACTCGCCAATGAGGGGGTCGGCAAGGAAGGCCCAGAACTAGACAAGGCCTGGATCAGCATACCAAGCAAGAAACTCAGGATAGGATGCAGCCACCTGGTGGCTAAATATCGAGATGGCAACTTAAGCATGGAAAGTCACAGTGAGGAGGACAATGCAAGGCCTCTTGGAAGATACGTGGGACCCATGCAGAACATGATTGCCTAACACTTGGCCACCAATTATCATGCAAGATCACAATAGGTAGTAGGTGGGCAATCGAAAGCAAGTCCGATACATCAGTAATAATCGTGGGGAAATCATGGGTGAATGGCCAGGCAGCAAGTCGAATGCAACAAATGACTTAAGGCATGAGGAGATGGTGATAACCAGGAATGATCCACCAGCCCCCAGTACAAGTACGAGGAGAGGCACAGTTGGATCACAAGCGAGTAAGGGAAGTGGAAAGTACAGGGATAAAGGTGGTACTATTAAATTTGGCAGCATCAACAGTCATTCTCCAATGAGAGGCCATATGGGCCACCCTAAGGCTAGCCAGGGAGATTTGGAGAATCAACCAGTCTTGTGAGGTATTGACAAAAGCCAAGGGGAACGTACAACCTCTGTGAGTCAAACCAAAAGTCAGGACGAACGAGATGCTATGTGAGTCTAATGAAAAAGTTAGGGGGAACATACAACCTCTGTGAGCATAGACAGTCTAGTGCAAAATTCAGGGGGAAGTACAACCTCTGTGAGCATAGATAGACTAGTGCAAAAGTCAGGGGGATCATACAACCTCTGTGAGCCTAGTCAAGCCTTGTGAGCCATGAGAAAAAGTCAAGGCATCTAGCAAAAGTTAGGTTGAATATAAAATTCCTATGAGCTAGAAACAAATGATATTCCTAATATTGCAAATGATGTAAATGTATTGATCTAGTGCGTTGGCACGTGTAACATTATCCACCATGAAGAGAAATTCGAATTGCCTTGTAACGAGTCAAGTTGTAACTGAAGTCTTAAGTCTATTTCTATTTTAGAACTAAAGTGTAATGTTGAGTTGCAATTGAAGTCTTAGGTCTAGTTCTATTTTAGAACTAAAGTGTAATGTTGAGTTGCAACTGAAGTCTTAAGTCTAGTTCTATTTTTAGAACCAAAGTGTAATGTTGAGTTGCAATTGAAGTCTTAAGTCTAGTTCTATTTTAGAACTAAAGTATACCAGTCTCAAGTCTAGTTCTAAGTTTGAACTAAAGTAAGTTCTAAGTTCAAACTAAAGTATGAAGCTGAGTTATGATTAAAGCATGCAAACGGGTTACTATTTCAAGCCTCTCCTCTTCTCCTCTTCAGCCTATATAAGCAGAGGTCGAACCCTCTCTTCAACACATTTTTCATATGCAGGTTAAGGGTGAAGCAATAGAGGCACACATCAGTGATAAAGAAGCACCATACCAAAGCAACATATCGGTGTTGTATATCAACAATAGAGGTAACATATTAGAGGTGTATTTCAGCAAAGTCTTTTAGGTCTTTGTCAGGTCAGAGTCATCTTGGCAAGCTCTTTAAGAGCAGAACATTCATGGTGGATATTTGTAAGTGATCTTACATTATTAATGAAATAAAGGAATATCGTTTGTTGGGGTTTTTCTCCTTGTACAGGGTTTCCCCAGGGTATATGTGTTGTTGATGTGCATGCTTACTTATCTACATAGTTATTGCTATTCAGTTATGATTTGGTATTGTTGAAGTGTATTAAGCTGGAATCAAAGTATTGAAGAAAATAAAAGAATTAATCTGCATAAGAAATCAAGCTCATAATTTAACATGGTATTAGAGCTTAGGGTGTGTTAAACGTGTTGAAGTGCAGCAGAAGGTACATACATATCAAATCTAGCTTGATTAAGTTTCCAGTGTGAGGTCCATGGCATCCTCCATTTCAATCGGGGTTGAGGATAGGCTTGAAGGAGCTACCAACTTCAATGTGTGGAAGCTTCAGATAACAAATATCTTGCAGGAGCATGATCTTGAGCAATATGCAACCACAATGGTGGAGGAACCCATGAATAATGCAGGAAGAACAACCTTCAGGAAGAGTCAAGAAAAGGCCAAGCGAATCATCTTTGACTCAATCAAAGACAATATAATGCCTGCAATGACTTTGTTAATGACTACCAAGGACTGTATGGATACCTTGGTGAATTTGTATGAGAAATAGGCTCCAAGTCAGGAGAGGACACTTAAGCACAATCTTAAATATTTGAATATAGAGAAAGGTGAATCAATGACATCTTTCTGTTCCAGGATAGCCCAGATTAGAGATCAACTCTTGGTCACAGGGGTGATAGTGGACGATGATGATTTAGTGCAGGCCATTTTTTACGATCTTCCTTCTTCATGGGAACCTTCTTATCTAGTGTAAGTGGGAGAGATATTCAGCCCACGTTTGCGAGGTTATGGAATGATTGCCTCCAGGAGGAGAGTCACACATCTACCAGGAGCGAGCCAACGAAAGAAGAGCACTTAGCTTTAACATCAAGATTCAAGGGAAAGAAGAAAGGCACTTTCCAGAAAAGCTCTCAGAGGAAGCCAAACACCAAAGGTACATTCAAAGGAAAGAATATTGATACGTCTAAGATTAAATGGTTTAGTTGTAATAAGTTGGGTCATTTTGCTAAAGATTGTTGGTTTAGAAAGAAATATCCTAGGAAAGGGAAACATTATGCCTCAACTGTTGAGGATGATGAATCCAAAAGAAATAAAAAAAGTCCTAATGAGAAAGAAAATAGAAAAGAATATTACTTGATTTCTGCCTTATCCAGTTCAGTTTTCATGGGACCGAAAACCTGGTTAGTAGATAGTGGTGCATCAAAGCACATGACAGGGTTTAGGGAGATCCTCTCAGATTTTGAGACAAAATATTTTGCAGAGCAGGTCGAGCTTGGGGATGAAAAATGTTACAAGATAGAGGGAGTAGGCTCTATCTCCTTCAGATTGGAATCTAGGGCTAGACTTCATGTTGATGAAGTATTATATGTTCTATGGCTCAAGAAGAATCTACTATCAGTTGCAACCCTTGAGGACAAGGGATATTGGGTGATCTTCAAGGACATGAAGGCACTACTATGGGCTAAAGGTAGCCACTTAAATACAACAGAACCCATTGGAACTCGCAGTGGAGGACTGTACGTCGTGTCAGGACAGTCAGTTCAGGCATTGGATCATGATGCGACTAGATCCAACGAGTTGTGGCACAAAAGAATTGGACATCTTAATTACAAAGCTCTTCCAGATCTACAAAACATGGTATGTGGCATGCCCTCTATTTCTCTTAGTAAAAATGAAATTTGTAAGGGATGCATGCTAGGTAAAAATATAAAGAAAGCATTTCCTAGTAGTGACAACAGAGCTAAGGGCATCTTAGATCTGGTTCACTTTGATGTATGTGGTCCCATGCCATCTCCTTCACTCATTGGTTGTTTGTATTATGTCATTTATATTGATGATTACTCAAGAAAATGTTGGATATATTTCCTTAAAGCTAAAAATGACACAATTGATAAATTCAAAGAGTATAAAGCCTTTATTGAAAAGTAGACATGGAAACACATTAGAATCCTTAGAACAGACAATGGAGGAGAGTTTGAATCTCTCCAGTTTGAGGATTTCTGCAAGTCAGCAGGAATCAAGAGACAGTTGACCGCACCATATAACCCTCAGCAAAATGGAGTTGTTGAAAGGAAAAATAGGACAATTTGTGAGGTAGCGAAATCAATGATGTTTGACAAGGATCTGCCAAATTCTTAATGGGAAGAAGCTACCTCCACTGCTGTGTATATTCAGAACAAGTGTCCACATGTTATCTTGAAGGACAAGACACCTAAAGAGGTCTTCTCAAGGATCAAACCTGAAGTAGGGCATCTAAGGATATTTGGGTGTCCTGTGTATATTCATTTCCCTAACGAAAAGAGGACAAAGATGGAACCCTCAGGCAAGAAAGGGGTTTTTGTGGGGTACAGTGAAAACTCCAAGGCTTACAGGATTTATGTACCAGGTCATAGGAAAATAGAGGTAAGCAGAGATGTGACTTTCCATGAGGAAGCCGCATTTAAGAAATCCAGAGAGCTTCAACAAGAATCAGAAGCAGTTCAGCCAGCTTCACCCTCTTCTGAAAATGAAGAGTCAGATGATCAGAGGGAGGAACCTCATGAAGGGCCAAGTAATGAGCCCCTAGAACCAATTGAAGTGTTAAAAAGAACTCTCGAAGAACCTCCAGCCAAAAGGAAGCCATGGTGGCTTAAAGAAATAGTGCAGGAAGAAGAAAGGATAGCTGCTCCCAAAGGAACTTTCAGGGAAAGGAAGAGGCCTCATAGGTTTGGAGTGCACTAATGAGCGGCATTAGTGATGCCGAACCTTTTTCATTTGGAGAAGCATATAAATTACAAGTATGGAAGGATGACATGCTTGAGGAATACATGTCTATTATAAAGAACAGTGTTTTCAAGACACTGTGCTGAGGCCAAAAGACAAATCAATGGTTTCTTCCAAATGGATCTATAAGATCAAACATGCAACTGATGGAAGTGTGGAAAAGTTCAAAGCAAGATTTGTAGCCAAAGGCTTCACTCAGAAAGAAGGAATCGAATATGAAGAGACTTTTTCCCCTGTAGCCAGGTATACGTCCATTCAAACTATTATTGCTTTAGCTTCCGTTCTTGGTTGGAAGCTACATCAGATGGATGTAAAAACAACATTCTTGAATGGAAATATTGAAGAAGAAGTCTTTGTGGAACAACCAAATGGTTTTGTACTACATAATAAAGGCACTCATGTATGCAAGCTAAGGAAGGACTTGTATGGTCTTAAGCAGGCTCCCAGAGTTTGGTATGACAGGATTGATGGCTTTCTTAAAAGCCTGAGATTTCATAAAAGTGATGTCGATGAAAATCTGTACTTCAAGGTAAGAGGTAACCAACCTATTATACTAATCTTGTATGTTGATGATCTCTTTCTAATAAAATATAAAGGGATAATAGCTTGGTGTAAGAGGGAGCTAACCTCAGAATTCGAGATGAAAGACTTAGGCTTGATGCATTACTTCCTAGGATTGGAAGTGTGGCAAAGACAGGGTGAGATATTTTTGNTACAAGTTCAGATTTGGTGGATCCCACCATGTATAGGCAGCTGATTGGATCATTGATGTACATGATCCACACTAGGCCAGATATATGCTATGTAGTGATTGCAATGAGTCAGTTCATGACTAAACCGAGACAGAGACACTAGGTGGTAGCAAAGCACATCTTGAGATATGTCAGAGGGACCATTACTTATGGTCTGAGATATACATCCACTGGTGGTTTATTTCTGCATGGGTATGCAGATGTTGACTGGGCAGGAATTCCAGTGGATCGGAAAAGTACTTCCGGATACTGCTTCAGTTTAGGATCCGCTATGATCTCTTGGTCAAGCCAAAAGTAGGGATCCATTGCACAAAGTACAACAGAGGCTGAATACATTGCAACAAGTGATGATAGCAAGGAAGCAATATGAATCAGAAAATTGGTTTCTGGGTTGTTTGGAGACAAGCTCGAGACGACGGTGGTTCACTGTGATAATCAAAGTTGCATAAAATTGACAGAGAACCCGATATTTCACGACAGGTTAAAACATATTGACATGAGGTACCACTACATCTGAGACTTGGTCCAGAGAAAAACTATAAAGTTACAGTACATAGCCATGAGTGAGCAGGTAGTTGATATCCTAACCAAGCCTCTGACCTCGAGATTGTTTGTGCAGCTGAGAGGCAAGCTTAGTGTGGCTGAGAATGACTCCCTCACTAAGAGGGAGTGTTAAATTTGGCAGCATCAACAATCATTCTCCAATGAGAGGCCATATGGGCCACCTTGAGGCTAACCAAGGAGATTTGGAGAATCAACCAATCTTGTGAGGTATTGACAAAATCCAGGGGAAACGTACAACCTCTGTGAGTCAAACCAAAAGTCAGGACAAATGATATGTTAAGTGAGTCTAATGCAAAAGTCAAGGGGAACGTACAACCTCTGTGAGCATAGATAGTCTAGTGCAAAAGTCAGGGGGAATGTACAACCTCTGTGAGCATAGACAGACTAGTGCAAAAGTCAGGGGGATCATACAACCTTTGTGAGCCTAGTCAAGCCTTGTGAGCCATGAGAAAAAGTCAAGGCATCTAGAAAAAGTTAGGATGAATATAAAATTCCTATGAGCTAGAAACAAATGATATTCCTAATATTGCAAATGATGTAAATGTATTGATCTAGTGCGTTGGCATGTGTAACATTATCCACCATGAAGAGAAATTTGAATTGCCTTGTAATGAGTCAAGTTGTAACTGAAGTCTTAAGTCTAGTTCTATTTTAGAACTAAAGTGTAATGTTGAGTTGCAACTGAAGTCTTAGGTCTAGTTCTATTTTAGAACTAAAGTGTAATGTTGAGTTGCAACTGAAGTATTAAGTCTAGTTCTATTTTTAGAACTAAAGTGTAATGTTGAGTTGCAACTGAAGTCTTAAGTCTAGTTCTATTTTAGAACTAAAGTATACCAGTCTCAAGTCTAGTTCTAAGTTCGAACTAAAGTAAGTTCTAAGTTCGAACTAAAGTATGAAGCTAAGTTATGATTAAAGCATGCAAACAAGTTACTATTTCGAGCCTCTCCTCTTCAGCCTAAATAAGCAGAGGTCGAACCCTCTCTTCAACACAGTTTTCATATGCAGGTTAAGGGTGAAGCAATAGAGGCACACATCAGTGATAAAGAAGCAGCATACCAAAGCAACATATCAGTGTTGTATATCAACAATAGAGGCAACATATTAGAGGTGTATTTCAGCAAGGTCTTTTAGGTCTTTGTCAGGTCAGAGTCATCTTGGCAAGCTCTTTAAGAGCAGAACATTCATGGTGGATATTTGCAAGTGATCTTACATTATTAATGCAATAAAGGAATATCGTTTGTTGGGGTTTTCTCCCTATACAGGGTTTCCCCAGGGTATATGTGTTGTTGTTGTGCATGCTTACTTATCTACATAGTTATTACTATTCGGTTATGATTTGGTATTATTGAAGTGTATTAAGCTGGAATCAAAGTATTGAAGAAAATAAAAGAATTAATCTGCATAAGAAATCAAGCTCATAATTTAACAGTACCATCATAATCAAACGAGCCTCGCCAACAAATAATGACGGAAGCGCTCACCACCTCAGGGAAATCATGGCTGGAAGTACAGGCTCGCAGCGGGGGAAATACCATAAGAAGAGGGACAACAGGAAGAGAAGCAAACAAAAGGAGCACATCAGTAAGGATTCTTACAGTTTCAAGGGTAGGAAAAGTAAGGAAACATGTGAAGTGAGGTATAGGCCGAGTTGCCAGAGCAGGATCTGCAGCAGGCAAAGAGGGATGGCGTGACTAAAGCATACACACAGGAAGAGGAACCCCTTTGAGAAGGAATTCCCAGAAATTTCGTGGTGGATAACAAGAATGGAGCATGCAACGAAAGATGCAGAGGGCACCTTCCATACTCTGGTTGTGCCGAAGGGGAAGGCGGAAATTACCCGGTGGGAAGAAGAATTAAAGGACAAGCACAAAGGCAAAGATTGGAATGACATGGTGTAGAAAGAAGATTGGGTGACTGATTTGGGGGCCATGTGGCCCAGGGAAACCCTCTACCACAAAACGGTAGAGATGGCATGGCTAACCAAGATGTTGATTGAGAAAGTGAGTTCAGAAAAGGAGGAAGCCAGACAGGAGGATAACAGGGAAAACAAGACAAAGCTAGACGAGATCTTGCATCGCCTCAGCAGTCTAGAAATAATCATCAAACTGATAGTAGAGGTAGAGAAGAACCAAAAATGCAAGTTGGAGCGGTTGGTGGCTCAGTTCCACCTTTACCTACGCTATGTTCATCACATGGACATCATGCCTGCTGATGGACAAGGCACACCAGCCCAAATCAGGAAGACCCGCACGGTCTCCCCGAAGAAAGATAACAAGAGCCAGGCGGAAGGTGGGAAGGAGCACCCCTAGGTGTTGTAATGCCTCATAGTTTCAGCCTTTATTTTGTTAGTCTAATGGCAGTTATGCCCAGGCAGTGAAAGGTTAGTTCAAACCTATTACAAACTCTGGTTTAGGGGGAAGTTTTAGTTTTTTCTTTATGTCTGTGTTATTCAAACTGGGTATGGAAGGTTTGGTCTGGTTTCCCCTTGTGGCAGACCAGAACCATCCACTACAACTCTCAACTCTAGTAGATGGGACCCCCTGGTCTGGTTTCCTTCTAGGCACACTAGGATCCCAACTTTTTGTATTATAATACGTACAAGTAATATAGATTCCTACACTCACTTACAAAAATATATATATACAATTAAAATTAATTAAATCATCAATAAATGTACAATCAAAATAAATTTTAAAAAATAAAGCAATTAAACAATTCTATTATAAAACTTCGTATAAGCTTTATCATAAAAATAAATTTTAAAAAATAAAACAATAAAACTATTATATTATAAAAGTTCATATAAATTTTACCATGATATTTTAAGTCTGTGCTGTCTAAACCTTTGACATTTTTCACTGAAATATTTGGCAATTTAAATTTGGTTCAAATCAAAATTTTTGTTGTTTAAATTGTATTTATGATTGCATAAATGGACTCAACACCTGGAAAACCTCTAAGACATTCAAAATATACAAACAAAATCACTCAAATTTACAGTTCCAACAATTTCTAATTGAATTTTGAAAAAAAATAGTAAAAAAAGAAAAGAAAAAGCCAAAACATAAATATTTTATATTCACAATGAGGAATGAAATTTCTGCCAAAATTGGTCTCAAGTCAATGAAGTTTTCTAACACAAACCAAACATTGTTTTAAGTGAGATTTCCATATCACGAAAAACCGACATTGCTTAAAATGATGTTTTAAATATTATTTTAAGTGATCATCCTGTTTCACCAAAATTAACAAAACATTTTTTATTTTCATTATTGTTGTAAAATTAGCATTGTTTTGAATGTAACCAAAATTTTAAAAATGGCAAATGAAGTTTTTGAATATCGATTAAAAATAATAATAATAAATTTCCGTGAGTTTTCTCGTAATGAGAAAGTACTATAACCATGGTGGTTGTGCTGCGGCATGGCTCAAGAAGTTGTACTTCTATTATGCATTTAAAATTCTAAGAACGCTCCCAGATCCCTATGTTTATTATTCGTTATCTATTTATTATTATTTTAAAATTGTTTTAAATGTAATCAAAATAATAAATAATATATATTTTTTGGAATGCTAATAAAATTAAAAATAATAATAAATTTATGTTTTTATGCTGAAGGCATATTTAGTGTGAGGTTTTGTAGAAAACCTGTCAACTGGTTAACAGGTTTTCCAAAACAACCATTTTGTTCACCATTCATTATGTTGACAGGTTTAGAAAAAACCATCTTTGTTCACCATACCACTCTGCATTTATGATAAAGATAATTGTCATATCATCTACCTACATATCCTATCTCTTTGTTGTTCATTAAGAGATAAGTCATAAATACCCCTGTAGTCTATCACGATTTCTTGACCAACTCCTGTACTCTACACACCCTCGTCCTAGCCACCTCCTGAACATTAGTGTTTGCCACCTAGTATCCCAACTTTTCACTGCCTGTTCGCAGTATGGTGTTCTAGAAATTTTCACTGTGGATTTCCCCTTGTACGCCCAATCGCTTGCAGACCTCATCCATGGCATCTCGGTATCTCTTGCTCCTGAATAATGGAAGATTGAGGTCTTCATTCCACTTGCGGAGGACGTGGTATGGAGTTTAGAACGAAGCGGACCAGTCTAGCTCTAGACGCGTGCAAGGCGACAGTAATTGGGTCGGTGAACACAAACACTGCTTTGAAATTGTTGTTGTTGGAATATGTCATTATGCGTATCATTGGATGCATAAAAAAGAACACAGACGAATTGGGGAGAGTTTCGTGATGGAGTGGATGTCAGACAGATAAATCGGTCTACGTATTTTATCAGTTTTAGACGAATTTTGAACTATATGAGGTTGTTGGAAAAGGGCAAATTCGGCTCTACATTGGAGTTTCCTGAGGTTTTAGGTATGAGTACATCTCATTATAGTACTTCCAGAATCCTTTCAATTGGGTGTCCTACACATAGTATCCAATTTTCCATCGGTTTCGTGGCCAGAAATTCATCTGAGTTTAATGCAAAGAGGTTTTGTTTCAATTCTCTCATGTTTGCAAGAGATTGTGACTTGTGTATTTGTATATACTCGAAACCTGAAAAAGTGTATATCTTCTTATCTTGTGGCATTGATAACCATCTGGAATGTACAAGTGGACTTGTTAAATTTTGTCCCAAAATTCAATCAATTTGTATTTTTTTTGCTTTCGCGTCAAGTAATTCACAGACCTGAAAATCGCGCATGATGTCTTTTCCACAAAATAGAGCTTAAATCCTGCAAGAGTGTCATCCAAATGAAGGAATAAACACAACCCCTGAAAATCGCACGTGATGTATTTTCCACAATACAGAGCTTAAATCCTCCAACAGTGTCATTCAAATGACGGGATTCTAAAGAGGCGAAAACTGAGAACATAGATAAGGTGTGGAGTCGGTGAAGAAAAGTACAGGTGGAGAGAATATTAGTTTGAAATCGAAAGATTCTGTAATTGCTTATGTTATATTTCACAGTTTCTGATTCTTGTTTTTTAATCTATTATGGCAGTGGATTTTCTGGGTGGGTCCATTCTTGGGCACTAGCTTGGCGGCTATTTACCACTAGATGATCATTCGTGCCATTCCCTTCAAAACTCGCTCCTAGAAACAACCCAGCATTTCAGAGAGGTTTAACTTTAGGCTGAGGTCTATTAATTACTTCTCTTCGGTTGGATTGTCATTGGAATTCGAGTTGTTTATTGGGTTGTCACTTGAGTTTGCATTTCAGTATTGGGTTGTGCACAGGATTTTCTATTTGGGCTTGGTATTTTTGCATTGGGGTTTTCATTGAATTTGTTGTTTGAATTCTACATTGGAGCTTCCTGAAGTTTTAGGTACAAGTACATCACGTAAATGTACTTCTAGACTCCTTTTAATTACTTCTCTTTGCAATTTTGCAGGTTTAAGTATTTCTTCCATCGTTCCTCCAACCTACCAAAAAGAATTGATATTTCTTTCAGGTCACAAACACATATCAAAACATAATCGGTTAGAAATTTCAGATATTATTATAGTGCTATTATGATTTAAGTTTAGTGTTTCAGTGGAACGATGTTTATAGGAATTTCTCCATTTTAAATTTTGAAGCAATCAAAACTCAAGTCGAGCTTTTTTTGTTGATGGATTCCCACACTGAAAAATAAAACGATGACTCCAATTAAAGTTAACAAAACACATATAAGTTGTGAACATGGTCACCTTTGAAGGGCTAAAGGGTTGTAGCCATCTGGGGTTGAAGCCCGATAAAATTCATCAACTTCCATCCTACTCTGGTCATCGAGTACAAGGTCAGGGAAAAAAATTGTCGAGAGGGCTCCAAGGCTTTCGACAACGATGCTACAGGTATTCAACCTTTCATTATTCTTTTTTTTTTTATAGTATTGTATTCCCGAATTTTTGTTGTACTAGATAACTCATAACTGTATAAATCACCATGTTGCTTAGCATAATATAGCCTTGTACATTACAATTCTCTGGCAAGTTAGTTCATATTTGTGTCTCTATTCTTGATTGTAAGAGCCATAACATATTTTTAATTATGAAAACCCCTAATATTTTGGAAATGAATTTCCCCTACCCTAATGGATTGAAATTGATGGTAGCAAGGTTCTTGCACGCCTTGTTCTTGAAGCTGCAGAGTTGTCTACAAAATTCTTCAGTGATGGTATGGTTAAAAACACTTTGCCTTTCTCAGGTTTTGCTAACAGTTTTCTTGTTTTAATTGGTTTTACAGTCACTTATTAACTTTTGTCTTTTGTTCCATGCAAGTTCTTGACAATCAAAAAAGATTTTCTCATGTCATCTTTGCTGTCCAGGCAAACATTGCAGAATGGGACCTACACCTTGATGGAGAGGCAATCCCATAATCTTGTTTGTTGGTAACATCTCCGAGTAGGTTTGGCTGAATTGTTAGAGGGATTAACTGTTTCTAAATATTTTAGAATCTAATCTATGATATGAATGTACAAACTGCCTTTGAGTCATCAGTTTTAACAAAGTGGTTGTAAATAGCTGATTGATTAAATATCATGATCATTTGCCAATGGAGAAAAAAGTCTAGGTTGTCTATGATAAAGAGCAAAATGTAATAGTTGATGTAATCGTATGTTTGAAATTTGAACCTTGAAATCCAGCTTAAAACTAGAAAGTGAGTATCTTAGTAAGTTTAAGACTTTGTGAATCTCTGAAGGGTATGAGAAATTAGCTACATTCATTGTGCATTGTAGATTAAATTACAGAGCTGTCAGCTGGGTTGTTTGGTTTTTGTATAGCATGATGTTACGATCCCTGTAGACCAGAACATCATCACGAGGAAGATGTTTTGGTGTAATGGATTTTGATCATTGTGTGTTTAACTTCATTATATGAACATACACCTGCTGAAGGATAGGAAGAATATTCTAGATGCACTGAGGATTCATACACTTGTAGTAAAAACAATGAAAAACAATGAAGGTAAATATGATAATTAATTAGCTTTATGGTAATGTTTTTTTTTTACTATGTGGAGGGTTACTGGTAAAAAACTTAACATTCTTCCCTCAAATGAGTAAAAGGCCTTTGAATGCTGGCTATTTTTTTATATTACCTTCCGACAAACTTGTTGCTTTCCATTCCATTCAATAACCACCCTGCATTTTTATTCCCAATGTTGGTATCTCTCTTTTTTCCCCAAGGTTTTCCTTGGGGATACCCAAGGGATGCTTCCCCATATTTGTAGATGGCATTCCTGCTGAGCTAGCGAAATGCTCAGCAACACCGGTGACAACTAGCCAAATGCTTAGAAACATGGGTAACAACTAGCCAAATACTCAACAACACCCGTGACAATTGGTTGAGCTAATCCCTTGGGTTGTCCTAATGTTTGTATCTATGACATGCTTTGCACCTATTTTAAATAGGAAAAACAGGCATAATTATATTTGTATAATTGTATGCATGCTTGTCAGGAGTTAAAAATGTCCTTGCAAGTAGAACTTCTGCTTAATAGTTTATAGCCTTGCACGACTTGGACCAAAGCCAAAAGAGTAAGGGGTATAACTTGGACATGCAAGAACCTGATGAAAAACTCACATGGGGACTCCTTTGCGCCGACACAACCTACTTTTTCCAAGCAATCTTCTAACTTGTCAATGTAATAGCCTATGATACTTGTAAGCAATGACCAACTTTGGTAATGAAATGTTTGTATTTTCTTATATAGATATAAAATTAAAATAGATGTATTTTTAATTCTTATTTATATTTAATAAATACAAATTTCAATATTAATATAAAATAACAATTTTTTTTTTAAATATAAATTTGTATTTCTTTATTTAAATTATATATAAAAAAAATCTTTATTATTATTAACATTAAATCAATTTTTATAACAAAATTTAAAAACTAATTTATAGTTTTTAGTAACAAAATTTAATAATTTAAATGTATAGTAAAACATCACCAAATATCCAACCATTTTTCTTCATTTTATGAAGAAAATATTTTTTTCAAAAAATGATCATGAAATTACAAAGTCATTAAGAAATTAAAAAGCAAAATCCTCATATATGAAATCCAAAAATTACACACATAAAATTTCATGAATAAAAAAAACTAATTAATAACCTATAGCAAATAAAAAAAACTAATTAATAACATATAACCACATATATTTAGAAATCAAAAGCCACTTAAAATTATTTAGTTTAGAGGAGATTCGCATGTGGTAAGATAGTATTTAGTTTAGAGGAGATTCACAATTGTGTTTAGTTTTTCATTTAGAAAAAAATTTCTATACAAGTTTTCAAATACAACAAAACTATCCAGTCCAAAAAGCATTTCCCATCTCAAGAACTGAAGAGCAAAAGCAAAACACCGGGCACAAAATACAGCCAAATCTGCAGCCTTTCCAGCCCATACAGAAATGAATCCTGTCCCATAATCTGAAGTGCTAAAGTAAATTACCGACGCAAATTCCGTCGCAATTGTGTTTAGTTGTATGAAGCAGTTTGATTTGTTTTAATATTATACATAGTTTTAAAAAAATTCGATGGTATGCTATAAAAGTTTTATTTATGAGCAAATGAAATTAGCAGCAGCAGTTGGATTTGTCTTAACATTTATACATAGTTTTAAAAAATTTCGACTTGTTATGTATGCTATGAGAGTTTTGTTTATTTATGAACAAATTAGCAAATGATGCTTATTCTCTTTTTGTATGATTATATTTTTAAGTTTGTGGTACAATTATACTTTTAAGTTTGTGGTAACATGCTTACAGAATGAGATTGTGTACATATATGACCAATTATATCTAAAATGTAAGCTGAAAAAAAAGCTTCTTGCAATTAAAAAACAAACATAATAAGTAAAAGTTACATCTATAATTTATTGTTTTAAAAGATCTAAATTAAAAATATAATATGAAGATAATCCTTCATTCATGATTATTAGTGGTTATATTCCATGGAACTCTTTTAGGAGTAGCAACCAAGGGACCTTGTTTTTGTTTCAAAGGGGTTTTTGTGTTTTTTTTTTTTTTAAATGTTGGCACCATCTTGAATATTCTTGAAGCTTCTGAAATAAGCATCTTATGTCAAGTGTATCAAATTGATGTTAATCTTTTACTTATTTGCTAATGTTCATCCTCCTCATATTTCATCTGGTTGAAGTCTATAGGTTTACAAAATCAAGATTAAGGCCATGAAAGATAACCTTTTGAAGATGAATGGACTCATGGCTATGCTTAGGCATATTTTTTTCCCTAAAATGAGTTGCTCAAAATGAAAGATTCAAATGTTTTCAAAGATTTAGGATTTTATCTTTCCAAATGGTGAGGCAAGTTGTTGCAGCGCCTTAATGCGTTCACCTAGCTTCTCTTTGCACACCTCCTCCTTTAAACACACGCGTGACCTGAAGTCTCTTCGCCTAGTAAAATTTGAAAGGAATCTCGAAGCAATAACCACAAAGAAAATGGCTTCCAAATGGAAAAATGGTGGGCACTGGGTCAAAATTTGTGTTCAAATGTTGACTTCCAATTAATGTCACATTCCTAAACCGCCATACTTTGTATTCAAAGAAACTGAATCCAAATGGACTCCAACCTCATTCCTCTTAGGCAACCATCTATGATCAACAACCATGACAATACTCTAGCAATAAACAACATTCAGTCCAAGAAGATGCGATGGTCTCTACATTTTCCATTATTTTCTCCAATTTTCTTCTCCACTTCTATCTACCACCCAGAGAACCTAAATAATCCCATCGCCACACAATGAAAATGTTCTATCTACGCCTGAATTATTGGCACCTATCCTAAAATATCATTTCATGCCCTCTATAAAGGGATCAATCCATCGAGGCAAACACGTAAGTGCATTAAGTCCACTGTGCTTCACACATAGACTAATAATAACCACTTGTATCAACAAGTAGAAGTGTTCTTATTCCCCTTAGCAGGTCAATAATTAATGAATGTGTTGGTTTTGAACTCTAGAATCCTTCAACCCAGCCAAATACAGGTAAGAACTTCTTACATAACATGAAGCAATTGAATGGTTCCCTTCCACATATTTCTATAAACATAGACAAGAGTGGAGTTATCTCCACGCACGAATTTCTATAAAATGGAGCGGAGTTATCTCCACGCACGAATTTTTATAAAATGGAGCATTTAGGCATTTCCTCAAAATTATTTCGGCCTTATTCAAAGAAGCTTAATGCAAAGATATCAAGGAAAAAGATATCAAGAATAATGGTTAGTTAGAGTAAGATCTTTACGTTTCTATTTCTCCAAGAAAAATAATAATTTAAATTCATTAGAATTGAAAGAACATTGTTTGAAAGTTATTCTTAAAAAGCGTAGGAAGTTGTTGTCTTTGAACTTTGTTCTTCAAATATTTTGCTACATTTTAAATTACTAACATTTAAGTTTAAAAAGCCTGAGCATTCTTGCAAAATAAAATGTAACAACTAATTTATTGTGGAGTTCATTCTTGTTTTGAATATTGTTTCCAATTCAAAACAAAAGAAAAATAACCATAACTATGATCAATTTAATTGAAAAAAAATTAAAATAAAATCCTATAAACTACTATCTTTGTTTGGAATTCCAAAATAAGCTAATTTTAACTGAAAAAAATTGTAAAATAAAACTCTATAACCTACAAATAGGAGAATTCAAGTTATAAGCTACAACCTACAAATAGGAGATTTCAAGTTATAACCTACATATTTTTCAAAACAAGAAACTAATGATAACAATGATAATTTTATCTGGAAAAAATGTAAAATAAAACTCTATAACCTACAAATTTTGCAAGAGAATTCAAGTTATAAAGAAGCAAATCAGTCCTAAAATAATGGAACCATTAGTACAAACTCAAAGATAATCCTAAAATACCATGTAGAATGTTAAGCAAAAGTGAGAATATTTGTCTAGAGATCGTAATATTTGTCTTTGATTAAAAATACAAATACCACGTGAAATAGAGATCGTAATATTTGTCTTTGATTAAACATACAAATACCAAGTGGAATGGACATGGACTGTATTACTTATTTTGATTTGAAATTTGAACTGCCACCTGGAATGCTAGGCATCACTCACATGTTTAGATTCAAGACGACATTAGTCACTTCTCACTATATCAAATACACCTTTGGTAAACTGAGTATACACATTTGGTAAACCAAGTTCGCCACTTTGCAATATATTAAATAAATATTTGGTGTGAATTGGTGAACTGAAGTGTCATTGGAATTTTTCAACATTATGATAAATTTTTAGAATCACCTTGGCTTTTTATAAAGGAACTAAGTTCCCACCAATATTTAAAAATTAAATCTCCTTAATAAACATTTTGAGTTTGACAATTATAAAATATTCTTTAATTTTTAATTATGATAAGTTAAAACTAATTGACACAATTATATAAATATTATATTACTTGTTAATCTTTTTTAATTAAATAAGTAGATAAGTCCTCTTTAAGTTTAAAATATGTTAAACAATTATTACTTTTAACTATAAAGTTAATTAAATATTCATTTTATTTTATAATGATAGATACAATAAATGAAATCAAGTTTAACCTTAACTTTATTGAGTATACTTGTTTTTTAAAGTAATGATAAAAGAACTTAACTTTATTGAGTATACTTGTTTTTTAAAGTACTGATAAAAGAACTATAGTGATAAAAAGTATTAAACAATTATTAATTTTAACGATAAAGTTAATTAATTATTCATTTTATTTTATAAGTAATGATAAAAGAAATGTAATGATACATACGATAAATGAGATCAAGTTTAATCTTAACTTTATTAAGTATAATTATTTTTTAAAATAATGATAAATCATTAAATAATATATATATTTTTAAATAATGATAAAACAATTATAGTGATAAAAAGTACTAAACAATTATTAATTTTAACTACAAAGTTAATTAAATATTCAAAAGAATTATAGTGATAAAAAGTACTAAACAATTATTAATTTTAACTATAAAGTTAATTAAATATTCATTTTATTTTTATAAGTAATGATAAAAAAAAAGTAATGATACATACAACAAATTGAGATCAAGTTTAATCTTAACTTTATTTTGTATAATTATTTTTTCAAGTAATGATAAATGACTAAATTTTTTTTTTTTAAATAATGATAAAAAAATTCCAATTAAATTCAAGTGATATTCAACTAACAACTTTATAAGTATTTATATTAATTAAATTTGGTCTCTATGGATGTTAACTATCATCATTA
>JASDQU010945998.1:19941-35296 GCA_032191745.1 Picea mariana
ACATAGGTATGATTCTAATCACTTGAGGCCATAAAACTACTAGATTATTAACTATAAAACAATCACAGTCTTTCAATCATTGAATTATTGATAGTTTCTGTGATTGAAATAATAATATTTAATTCAATTAATGGTTGTTGTGTATTAGTCTTCCTGTGCTACAAAAAAAAAAAAAATTAATTGCAAGAAACAAAAGAACAAAAAATATAAACCACACAAATAGATGATAAAAACAATACCAACGAAAAATAAATGAGCAATGCATTCCTCCTAAGGGGGTCCTCCTGTCTTGGGGAACACTGTTGGAAAATAACTTGTAAAACTGAACTTATAAACTTAAAGCACACGACTCATACAATGGAACAATAAATAGAACCTCTTTATATTAACTTTAGAGAATCAATATGAAATTACAACAATTTAATATTATGTCATATATATTTAAGGTTCTCATAACATGTATTTATACATTACAAGTAAGATCTTAGAGATCCACAACCCATAGATCCTCAAATTAGCTGTAACAACAAATTTCATAAAATCCATTTTAGATAATTGCCCATATCTCCTAGATCTATTAGTTTTTGAGAAATCCACTTGTGAATCACCTAAATGGGCTCGTTATGCACAAAACCCATGCCCCCAATTTTCAAGATTTGCCTCTATCATTCTAGAAATCACGTCTGAAGATTTCTGCCTGGAAACTGTTGCTAATTTTGACCCGATCTTTGACCACGAGCTAGAGGCTCACATGTATGGTATGGGTGCGAAATGAACAACACAAAACCATGTTGAGGGTTCTAGTGACAAAACCCTTGTCTTATAATTTCCTTTAGAATTGTGCAAGTATGCTAACCATGGAGGTTGGTTACCAGAATTGAAATGCAGTGAGAAGAAATGAACTCATAAAAAATGTCATTAGTAATAACCAAATTTTAATCCTCTTTATTTCATTATAAATAAATTAAATTAATGATAATTAACCATTTAATTCTTGGATATTTGTATTGGTGCATTCATGAGGAAATAAGGTAAAAATGGTAATGGATGGATGGACAAAAGAGGTAAAATGATCATAAAAGAAGTAATTCTAATGGTGAAAAAGATGTCAAATCAATGACCCAACACCTTTAACTCAACAACTACCAATCGTGTCCCAAACTTAGAATACAAGAAAATCATGGTTTGTGAACCCCACTATCAGAGTTGCCCCTGCAATCTCTAATATGCATAATCCTTCAACTGACAATTATTCAAAGCCTATGGAATACAACATTGTCGAAGATCTAAAGAAGATCAAAGAAAATATTTCAATAATCGATATATGTAAAATTTCACAACAATGTAATTTGTTGTTAAAAGAATTGAAATACGAAGAAATGCAACCATCAACTTTTGACAAAAATGATAATATGACAGCTATAAACAATACATAGAAAACAACCATCAACGTTGTGCTTATAGGGAAATATTCTAACTCTTTGAATCCTCCTTTCTTATTGAATTTTGAAATATTTAATCAAAACATTCATAACTATCTAGTAGATTCATATGTTTCTTCTCATGTCATGCCATATTGATGCAGGAGCATCGTACCCCCTAAATCATGATAAAAAATCAGTTTCAAGGAAGCCAAAATTGCTACTAGAGGATAATCCCTCATGGGAACACATAGTAATATCTAGAAGATTCTAGATAGAAGTTAACGTAGGGAGTCTTTACTTATTAAATTTTCTTTGTAATCATCACCGAAATTACATTCTCTGGAAGGTGAAATCGCCGACACCTAGAAGATTATGATTTGTTTCAAATCTTCCACGTAATTAAAATAGAATGATTCTAGAGTTTAGTTAAACGATTTTGGGAGAAAATCATGGATCTAAGATGATCCATGCTTTTGTAATCTCTTTTTAAATGTAAGCATGCATGCATGTTCTCGGGGCATCTAATGGAAGGAGGATCAAGCCAACCAAGCGCCATGATTATGTAAAGTTTGAATGATCAATAAAATAGAATACAATGTTTTAGTAATTTTTTTGTATGGTTTATTTTCTGTGCATCACGAGTGAGAGAATCAATTGATTGCTGAGAATCAATTGACAAGAAATATCTTTGCATTCAATTTTTTTTTATAGTTGTAGACTACGTTGGATAAGTATTCCAAGAAGATGAGATCAAACAAAGAAGCATCTGGAAATTCGTGGGACCATAAATCACAGGTCTAAGGATTGAATTCAAAATAAAAGTGGATTCGACAGACCCCCAAGATTGGCCTTGCATGTGGAGGATATATTTGAACACAACAATAAAGAAGTTTCTGAAGATGCATATAGGAGGTACAAGTCTGTTGAATATTTGTTAAGTAAATTTGATCTTTATGATTTGTGCAGGTAGCAATAGAGGAAGGTGAGAATATTTGAAACAACCTAGAGAAAAGGAGTGCTCAAAAGTTTCTATAGGAGAGAACCAAAAGAATACCAAAAAGGCAAGATCAGGAGGGAAGTTTGGTGAGGTGTTGTGTAGCAAGGTGGAGAGACTTGTTACTGCAGAGGCTTTGTTGCATCTCACAGGTCAGTTGTTACATGAATAATATCAAGAAGACATATGACCATGAGGTCATAAATTTTTGTACCTCGGGAGTCTAATGCAGGAGCATCGTAACCCCTAAATCATTATCGAAAATCAGTTCAAGGAAACCAAAATCGCTACTACAGGATGAGATTCTTATGGGAACACATTGTAATATCTAGAAGAATATGGATAGAATTTCATGTAGGGAGTCTTGACTTTTTAAATTTGATTTGTAATCATCACCGAAATTACATTCTCTAGAAGGTGAAATCGCTGAAACCTAAAAGATTATGATTTGTTTCAAATCTACCATGAAATTAAAATAGAATGATTATAGGGATTAGTTAAACGATTTTAGAGAAAATCATRGATTTGAGATGATCCACACTTTTTTAATCTCTTTTTAAATGTAAGCCTACGTGCATKTTCTTGGGGAGGCCAATGGAAGGAGGATTTGGCCAGCCATGCGCCATGATTATGTAAAGTTTGATCGATCAATAAAATAGAATATAATGTTTCAATAATTTGTTTTTATGGTTTATTTTCTGTGCATCATGAGTGAGAGAATCAATTTACAAGAAATATCTYTGCATTCAATTTYTTTTTTTATAGTCGAAGACTATGTTGGATAAGTGTTCTAGGAAGAGGATAAACAAAGAAGCATTGGAAAATTCATGGGTCCATAACTCACAGGTTCGAGGATCAAAKTCAAAATAAAAATGGAWTTGATAAACCCTCAAGATTGGTCTTCATCACATACTATGTGTGTATATATGAAATGCTACCCAAACTAAATTTTAAATACAAATCATTCATCTTGATAGATCACAGGTTAAAGTAATTGGTGAATTGAAGGATGTTCTGATCATGATAGCTTCTAATCCCAAGGTTCAACAAATTATAGGTATTGTTGTGGTTGAAATTTTGGAGGATGTGGCCTCTTGCTTAGTAGAGATTCGTCTTAGAAATTACAAGGACACTTTGCATTAGATTGGTGGCACCTTTGGATTCCATGTAATAGGAAACAAAATGAGAATAATAATGATAGAGAAAGATACATGAAGCACTTCGTTATTGATCTTGAGTCAACTAATAGATCTTTGTCTTTGGAATTTCAAATTCTTGGGAATTATGCTTTAGACTTTGATTTTGGTAATTTTGTTTTCGAGTTTCTGACATAATTGAAACACAATGATCTGAATTGACTTTGTAGGAAGATAATTTTCATGAGATAGGAAGTAKCTCTATTGTAAATAATGTAAATTCTAGTTCTTATGATACTCAAAATATATTAAACAGAAACAAAATATACTTTAAGTATACTCTTGATATATGGACTTTAATTTTTAATKGTTCCAAATCCCAAGAGAGAGATGGAGCTAGTTGTTTTTTGATTGATCCAAAGGGTAAACATAGTTTATTTTCTTGTAGATTAGAGTTTGATTGTACCAATAATACAAAAGAGTATGAGGTGCTTGTCCAAGGTTTTAAAAAAYCATTGATTTAAAAATTGAAAAAATCAAAGTGTTTGGAGATTTTGAGATAATAGTCAGACAAATTAAAAATACCATACACTACAATTCACCACATTTGRAGAATCATCAACAAGAATTTGATAGGTTGTTTTATAAATTTAACTATTTTAATATTTAGATGGTCCCACGCTCTGAGAATTTGACGAATGATTAATTGGATACTATTTATTCTAGACTCTCTCCATTAGAAKATTTTGAAKCTAGTAGATTCATAATTGAGTTTATATATAATCCCTTTATCCTAGATAACATCATTAATTGGAAAKTATTTGGGGGTGATGAAAAAATATTGAAATTTCTCACCAATGAGGATAACTTAGCAAATATTTAGCTATTGATGATGATGATTTTCATGCAACTTTTGAAGAGGATGGGAAGAGATCAACCAAAACTAAGTCTCACACTATGACCAAAGGTATTGTTAATATGGAAAAGTTATTTGAATTACAAAATAGATTTAAAGGATCACCAAATGTAAAAGCTAGCAATTCCAATCTAGGTTACAAGTCATCAATCTAGGAACAATGGAAATTGTTTTTGTTAATTTAGGTAGAGGATGTTTTGAGTAGGAAAATGCATCATATATTAAACTTTTCAAAATGTACCAATATGTATTTGCATGGTCATTTTATGAACTTAAAACTTATGAGACATGGATCATTTAACACACTATCCCCATGAAAAAGGATGTCAAATCATTCCAACAAAAACTTCTTAGAATACATCCTTCCCTGGAACCCCAAATTCAAAAAGAGTTAAAGAAACTCTTAGATGCCAACAATATTTTTCATGACATTCTTCTTGGGTTTCCAATCTCGTATTAGTTAGAAATAAAAATGGAGAAACTCTTCTTTGTGTTGATTTCCGAAACTTAAATAAGGCTTTGGAAAAAGACAACTATTTGGTTCCACCGATGGAGCAACTGCTATAGATTGTATCTAGATTTCAAATGTTTTCACTTCTTGACAGTTTCTTAGGATATAATTAAGTGTGGGTATGAGAAGAATATATACATAAAACCATTTTCCATACCAAGTGGAGTACTTTTTCTTACAAGAGAATGCCTTTCAGATTGATTAACGTCGGAGCTATTTTTCAAAGAGAAATGGATGTTGCTTTTTGAGGTCTCATCAATCATAATGTTGTTGTTTACTTAGATGACGTGATTGTTTATTCAAAAGATACACCTGACCATCTTTCACATCTTTCCAAAATTTTTGAAAGGTGTAGAAAGTATGGAATTTCTCTAAAAACTAAAAAATATCTTCGCTGTCAATGAAGTGAAGTTACTCAGTCATATTATATCTAAGGAGGGTATATTGATAGATCGTGAGTGTGTGAAAATTATATCCCAATTTTCTTTACCAGATTACAAGAAATCTATGCAATCTTTATTCGAGAAGATTAATTTTGTTTATTCTTGATTTTTCTGAAGCCATTAAGCCATTGCAGAAGATGATCAAGAAAGATCCAAATTTGGGTGATTAGATTATAAATTTTGAAACCATTTCATTGATGGAACCATTCTTAGCATGGATTTGAACAATGTTAGTGAGAATCAAGCACTATTTAGAGAAAATTTTGCCTTGAGATCTTAGTTTGTCAGTTATCATTGCCATTCCTAGTTTGAGCGACTATCAGTGAAGAGTTTTCTTCATCATGGTATCTCTACACATGGTGAATTGGTGTTCAAGCTGAAAATGATCATGGGTGCTCATGTCTATGATTTCAATTTCGTATTTTTGGTCATTCTTTACCAGAGTTATGTCTATAATGCTGAAATATTTGAACATGAATCTATATACTTTGCTATGGTAGAATTGAACTCAAAGCTCAATTGAACATTATAGTCTGGTAGTATAAATTCTTAATTCTCAATTCTCAATTATTCTCAAATTTATTTATAATTAGTATATATCTTAGATTTAATACAAAAGGTCTCAAATTAGTTTTAATTGCATAATTTAGCACAATATTGTTGGAAATAATAGATTTGTATGAATTATTTATATGTGTGGAAATGAGGTTACTTCTTACTCTATTTATATACTTCCCTCTATTTAGGGAATATTCCACCTAGAAGAATCCATTTTAGACCTCCTTCTAAGTCACCTAAATGGAAATCCAAATAAATGGGAGAGGCTTCCCAAAATAAAACCAAAGAAATTGAAACTTCACCTGAGGAGTATGTTCAAGTGATATAGATACCTAAACCCGAGGATCATCAATTGTAGTCGATATACAAATATATTGAAACCAAGATAGGAACACAAATCCCATTTCTACGTTGAAATGAACTATATCAAAAGTCTTGTTCAGAGGATTATCTTGATGTGTTTCCTCACAATGACACTGACATAGGGGAAGTTCATGACAAGGTTTTCATAAACATCGGAAAATCCCACTTACATTATGTGGTAGCAAGGAAACTAGTTATTCCTTGTTAAGAAGATATTGAATGGATAATTGATCATACAAATTTGAAGAAGAGAACAATTACGGATGAGAGAGGCCAATGTGTGGACTATTTTCTAGCAAATAATTTAAAAAGGTAATATAATTTTCTAAATCCCAAAGTTTATTTGATTAATCCCTTTGTGGATGAATTCTACGAAAAACATGATGTAGGGAAAATTCTAGCAAGTTGGTGGAATGAAGATAAGAGATTCTTCCATAAGGAAGATGGAAGTTACTCTATTATCAACTTGTGAAAACCATACATGTTTTTATAGCCTTAATTTACACCCTACATTGTTAGGAGGAACAAAGTAAAAGATGACAGCTGAAACACAGCCTTCAACTCAATATTCAATTAGTTTTTTACGGGTGTCGCTAGTCATACATGGACAACAAGTGACATGTCGCTAGTCATATATAGTGCATCCCAAAACTTGTAACTAGTCATCTATAGTGCATTCCAAAACTCGTAACTAGTCATCTATAGTGCAACATGCATGATCCAGATGGAAATCGATGGCCACCCACCTATTCCATTAGATCACAACACAATTTTCCATCTTGGTAGTTTTTCTACGGTTTTTTGGGTCCCAAACTTCCAAGGCAATTTTGAGGCCCTAAATGAAGTTTTTTTGGCACAAAAATGCCTACATGAAGTGAAAGGTAGATTCTAGGCTAAACATAATCTATACTCCTTGTATATACCTTTCTGATGAGGTACCGAACACCCCAAACATAGATCATATGCAAAATTTGTTCCCTTAGGAAGTTGACGTTTCAACTAACCACATTAGGGCCTACAAACCTTTTGGCGTTTCATCTTCTGGGGTTAGGGTTTTGGATGTTTGGGATTTTCTCATTGATGATTTATGTTAAAAAGGACTTTTTGGCCTCATTGTAATCATATTCTTGCGAATGCGCTTATTCGTCATATCTCTTCTCAAATATAAGCTTCCACCATTATGGCAAGTTAATGCCACTATATTTTCTTTTATAGTCTTTGCATATTTCATTCTCTAATAGAAATTGGGTATTACTATATCTCTTTGTTTCTATCCCATTTTGTGTTTCATTTCATTCCCTCATAAATTTAGATCAGTGGTATCAGAGAAATATGCCCTTTTTTCATTTCCCTATGCATGTCCCCAACGAGGTCATGGTATAAGGAGTTGGGACTCAAACTACTTGCACCTCTGAAAGACCATCCTCGCTGACCCTTAAGGCCTCCCATGGCAGAACAAAAGAGAGATGAAGGAGCAGGAGATCCTATTCAAATGTTGCTCGAGGAATCCCTCAGACGATAGAGTGATGAGATGATGGAGAATGTTTCCAAATCCTTCGAAGACTGCTGACAACAAAAGACACATATTCATCAAAAAACCACTTTGGAAGTGCTTCCCCCTTCAAGGTACAAGTTAATTTTGATATTCCCATATTTGAAGGTTAGATAGATGCGGATGCTTTGGAAAAGTGGTTGAATATGCTAGAAGGTTATTTTTCTGTCCATCATTTTTATGATAGGGAAAATATCACCTTTGCGCTCCGTAAGGCTATCCCCCATGTCAAAAATTGGTGGGAGACTTACTATGAGAAAAATTCTACAGAGGAGTATGGAATGTTTGAGGCTGATCCCACTTGGGACTCTTTTTTGGATGTTGTAAAGGAACAATATTACTCGGTTGGAAACTATGATGACTAGTACATGACATGGACCACAATTCATCAAGAGAGGGACCAAATAGTTCAAAATTTCACAAATGCCTTCCAAACCTTTCACACCAAGCTGGGTATCAAATATTTAGAGAAGCATATGGTTCTAAAATACCATAGGGGTCTACATGTCAATTTTCACATGCAACTATATGTGACTAATTTTGTTGGCCCTCGACCAAGTTTTGAGGAAACGTTGGTCGTGTTTGACCATTTTTGGGACTTCGACAGGCAGGTCAAAGACGAAGTACCCAGGCGAAGCGAAGATCGCGAGATCTCACCCATTTTGTGGGCTTTTTGGGCTTTTATGGTTTATGTAACGGGTATGGGATGTCGACCCATGGGTTTACCCATGTCTAAGCCCTTTTTGTAATGTATAAATAAGTAGCTAGGTGATGTAAGTAAAGGTGGTAATTATCTTAATGCAAGTGGTAATTGGCTTAGTGCAAGAGATCATTATCTTAGTGAACGACTAGAGTATGTTAAGACTTGCAGAGCTAAGTGAAAGTGATTGTAAGAGGCTTTGTGCATAGACTATGTAAGGCTTTGTGTTGTGACCTGATTTTGAGGAAGGTGGATCTAGTGCACTGTGCACAGATCACCTGTCCACTGCGGAGTGAGCTCTGTGGCTCTATGCCTGTAAGAAGATTGAAGGAGACTAATAAAGAAGAATAAGAGTTGGTGGACGTAGCCCCACACTGGGGTGAACCACGTATATCCTGTGTCTATGTGCTTTGTGCTATGTTGTTCATGTTATTTATGTATCCATTTTCTTAGTGCACTGTTCTTGATGTATGATAGATATATCTATGAATGCTTAGTGCTTTATGATGTCAATGAATGTTAGATCTGAGCTTATGCTATGTTCTAAGAGGTTGTAAAGGTTAGATCTTGTGATGATTTTGTATCTAGGGTTTAATCTGCGATGTGAATAAGAATCATAAATTGATGCATACTGTTGTCTAAGTGATCTGCTAAGTGTTGTAATCATAGATCTGTGTCCCAGCTAGGTTATAGACACTTAATTCATGAAACCCCCCTACCGCTACCTCAGGTGAGACTTCATCTGCTTTGCAGGTGTTGCCGAAAGGGCCGATAGTTAGGGTTTTGTTGGTGCGCTGTTGAAGCATTAAAACCTGAGTCTACCCCTATGCCAACAAATGGTTCCGTTGTCGGGACTTGAAACTGTGATTGCTGGGAACTGAAGAAAAGAGAAAGCTCTGTGCATATATATGTTGCTATAGTGCGCAATATTCTACTTGACTTGCGAAGATCTGTGCTAAGAAAGAGGCCCGATCTGAAGAAAATAGGTAAGATATTAAATCTTTGTTCTCTGGTAAAGGTAAGATAAGTGGAAATTTTTTCTTCAAAAGTATGAATCCAGGCATGTTTGATAGATTTTGTCCTAGTCTAAAAACTAGGGCACAACTAGAAGAAAGATTTGTTCTGAATAAATTTGATAGAGATAGTGAAAGATATGTTATTCCTATGCATAGAAAWTTTTTTTGGACTAATAAGTGGATGCAGGAACCTAGAAAGAATTTTTGTAGATTGCAGGTCCATCATTCTGATCCCAGTGCATAGTACTGGAAGGGTTGGGGATCATTTAAAAGAAACAGAGGATTGACACTGTGTTATAATTGTAGAAGATCGAGACATCTTGCTAAGGAATGCCCTGGTATAAGTCCTATTTGTCTTTGTTGTAAGGATGTTGGTCTTGAGGTTTTGGATTGCCTTAGAATGATTACCAAGTTGAAAAGATGAACATGAGACATGAAAACTATGAAGAAAGTCAAGAAACTAAGGATATTTTAAAGAACCAGAAAGAATCAGATACTATGTTATTACAACTGAAAGAAACACTGAATGATCATAGAGACATCAGTTTACCAAAGATCTTGAAAGAGAATCAGTGCATAGAAGCCAGAATAGGATACTTCGACATAGACTTTATATTAGATGAGGAAACATAGGTGAATATCATCCCAAAAATCACTTGGGAAATTTTGGGAAAGCCTGTTATGGTACCTTCATTGGGAAAGATGGGTTTGGTTAAAGGAAAGATGATAACCCTATGTGGAAGAGTTACTAATGTACCAATGATGGCTCATGGAGAATCGACTGAAGAAGAATTTGAAGTTATTAAGTTTGTTGAGAACAACACTCCTTTTGCACTTTTGTTAGGAAAGACCTGGGTTGAGAAAGATAAGATCCAAAGAAAGCAGAGGAAGAAGCCACAAAACAGAAAAAACAAGAATTAAGGGACTTCATAGCTAGAAAAATAGAGCGAATCATACAAAAACAAGAGGACAAGTCGAAGCAACAAAAGGCAAGAGAGTTAGTTGTCGAAGTTGAAAGAACACAGGGAGGCTTGAAGAACCTGCCCATGCAGGAAAGAAGCGTATCCATCCCAGTAAGAGAAGAGGTATTACCCTTGAAACCTTTGGAAGACCCTCAACAATGTGAAGTTACTACTCTAAGAGAAGATAAGAATAAGAATGGAAAKATGAATCCAGAAATTCAGATCACAGGAAAGAAGGAAAGAAAGCTCAGTAAGAAGAAAGAAAAGTTAGAAAAACTGCAGGAATTTCCAAAGAAGACTTCTCTGAAAGTACGSTTTCARAACTTGAACCTCGCCGGAATAAMAAAATAATGCCGAATGAAACTTCGCCACAACGAAGCTATATGACCGTTGGATGTGTCCCAACCATTATAATGACGCTCCAGAAYGACTAGAAACATAGTTATTGATGGAAATATTGCCCTTGGACCGTTGAGATAGTGCCATAACAGATGGATTCATATTGATTAAGGCATTTCGACCCGTTGAAAGAATCCGTTACGACGCTGCTTATTTAATCCGTCGAATGTCACACCGGGACCACTTTTTGCAAATCGATATATCTAAGCTAACAGAGAATTGATCACATATTGCGCTGTGCTGTCTAGACCTCACCATCTATATGATTTCCTTGTCTATCTATTTTCCTTCCTGAGTTATTTGATCATGAGTGTGCATGTCGGGTGAACATAGCGCAGTAGAGAAGTCAGTGGAGGAGATCTTAATAGACCTTATGGTTGAGAAAGTTATGTCTATAGGCATACATGCATCATCGATGGGCAGATTGCAAGCATCCCCCTCGAATGCACGTTGGTCTAGCCAAACCACGACTAAGAAAAGAAGCAAGCACCACGACAATCTGGTGAACACGAAGCAGATCCCATCGGTCTTGCCCGACTACATCCCGCCTTTGGCTAGCACGGTTAGTCATGACAATGTCCCACATGATTTTGAGTACACGCTCATCACTGCGTACCTACCAAAGGGGATACATGTAGTCATACCTCAGTTGGGACTGATCCCAGCTCTCAAGATCAACGATTTTAACTTTGGAGACTGAAAGAACTATGCGATGCTCGCACCGCATAGGTACCTGATGAAGATGACTAGGAAGAAGCCCAAGATAGTTCCCCAGCCATGGATCAAGAATATTGCGAGATCGATGATCTTAAACGTGATGAAGATACCCCACTTCGGCAGACATCAAGAGGTTAACACATGTGTTAAACTCCTCTTGTCGTGCTACCATGGAGGTTACCTCTGGTTAGATAGGCGCATCATTGTGGATCCAATGATGATCCACCTGATTACTTGAATAAGCATGCAAGGACCAGACCCTCACCAGTTCTACCCAGGGAAGACGTCAGATCGCTCCCTGGCACATTGAATAAAGGAAGCCTACAATGATGTAGAGAAGCGAAAGCGAGGCTACAAGGTTGCCTCCATCCAGGATGGCGCAATGCGCCTATCTTGTCAGATGATAGTGGGAAAGCTCCTTAGAAAGAACCATCCTAGGCAAGTCATAGGGTTTGTAGTCGACCTTGCAGGGAAGTGTGTCGAAGGAATGCAGATGAATTGGGTGAGCTACCTCGTCAATGAGTTAGAAAAGGACTGCCACAAAGTGCAGGACCAAGGTTATGAATTTTACTTCAGTTGGTTGTTGATTCTCATTGCATTTGTCGCTTGGGAGATTTCGGAGGGAGAGACATTCCTGGAAGTTGATCCATCAGAGCCATTGGCTGCAAGGTTTACCACCTTGTGGTATATGAGCGATATGGAGAAGTAGTGGAAATCAAATGCAATGTTCCATTCTTACTACCTACAACTCAAGCATGCCATTGAATCATTCCCCCAAATGACTTCGAACACCTTGCATACATACAGGCCGCTAGCGAAGTTCCACGCAGACCGACACCATCTACATCACTGCCCATAGGGATGAAAGCAAGGAAGAGCTGCAGTCCTACTATAAATTGACCGACGAAGATATGGAGGAGATAACCAAGGAATGGCCAGTCAAATTCCTTGTACCAGTCGAAGATGCAGAACTCTCCGACCCCGACATCATCAGAAGTCCTTTGGTCACCCAGACTGAGTATGATGGACAAAGAAATGCAAAGAAAAAGAACAAAAAGGAGGAAGTGCAGGACATAGATAGTGAGGAGAAGGACAACGCATCAGAGGAAACTGCGCTTGAATCACTTGCAGGAGGAGGAGGCGACGAAGTAAACCAAGAGGAGGAAGGGGAAGAAGACAAGAAAGAAAAGGGTGAAGTAACACCACCAAAGGATCCCCTCACAGAGGCCGAGATGTCCAAGAAAAGGAAGGTTTCTCCACAAAAACCCTCAGCGCGGAAGAAGACCTGAGACAATAGGCCTCACTCACATAATGTGCTCACAGTGGACGATATCCAGCTAATGATCACAACTGTAGAAGACACCTCAGAGGATATCTTGCAGAGACATGAAGTGAAGCAAGAAACACTGTATGGCAGAATCAAGAAAGAACTAAAAGACATCCAACAAGCTATCCATTCGAGCCACGTAGTGTCTAATGCATCGTCTTCAACAAAGAGTGTAGAATTGGGGGATGATCCCATCCAATTACACATATTAGCAGATGCAACAGAGACTTGACTTCGTCGAGTCCAAGAAGAAAAGGAGCAGGCCACAAAGGGCTTGAAGAAAGCAAAGGAGGAGGCCTTAGAGAAAGTTCGGGTTGCACAACAAGAGAAAGATGACCTTAGGGTGAAGTTCGAAGGGGACAAAGAGAATATGCAAAAAGAAAAATACCAACTGCTTGCAGAGAAATTGTGGTCAGAGAGGCAATAACTAGAGCGCTTCACTCTTTGCTAGGGTTGGCACAGGAGGAACTAGATTCAAATGAGATGCAAGTGGGGAAGCTTGATGAAGCCATTCAACAACTTCAAGAAAGATTAGTAGAGCTAGAAATCCAAGTAGTGTCGAGCACTCCACAAGAAGTACGAGATCAGAGGGAAGAAACCGCTAGAAGCGTAGTAGAAATAATCAGGGCATTGGATTCAGAATGTAAGCAACTATGTGACTGAAGTGTGTAGACCTATGAGCGCCTCACAGAAGATCCAAAGGTGAGGAGATTGGAAGCAAAACTCGAGGAGGTGAAGTAACAGGTGTATACAATACAAGCATAGATGAAGCTGCTTACTGCAATGGAGAAGATGAAGAGGTCACAGGAGTAATGCATAGTTTAGAAGTAGGTCACTGCCATCCATAATAGAGTTATAGAGGTGAAACAGAGACTCCAGCCGGTGTAGGACGAAGCCTGCACACTTTTTGAAGAGATTGAGGGATGAGGCTCATAGTTGGAACAAGTGGTCGCAACAGTGGAACAATGCCTGGAAGGGCCTGTCACCAAGAAAGTAATTCAGGAGTTCCCCGAGTAGGAGGCTCTAGCGAAGTAGAAATTTGAGGTAGCTCAAGCTATGCTTGAGGCCTTCGAAGCAGTATTACCCAGATCAGAGTGACTTGGGGCGAGTCACATGTGAGTATTGGGGGCCTATTGGCCCTCGAACAAGTTTTGAGGAAACGTTGGTCGTGTTTGACCATTTTTGGGACTTCGACAGGCTGGTCGAAGACAGAGCACCCAGGCGAAGTGAAGATCGTGGGATCTCACCCATTTTGTGGGATTTTTGGTCTTCTAGGGTTTATGTAATAGGTATGGGATGTCATCCCATGGGTTTACCCATGTCTAGGCCCTTTTTGTAATGTATAAATAAGTAGCTAGGCGATGTAAGTAAAGGTGGTAATTGGTTTAGTGCATGTGGTAAGTGGTAATTGGCTTAGTGCAAGTGGTAATTGGCTTAATGCAAGAGGTCATTGGCTTAGTGCATGACTAGAGTATGTTAAGACTTGTAGAGCTAAGTGCAAGTGATTGTAATAGGCTTTGTGCACAGAATGTGTAAGGCTTTGTGCCTTACCTGATTTTGAGGAAGGTGGATCTAGAGAACTGTGCACAGATCATTTTTCCAGTGCAGAGTGAGATCTATGGCTCTGTGCCTGTAAGAAGATTGAAGGGGACTAATAAAGAAGAATAAGAGTTTGTGGACGTAGCTCCACACTGGGGTGAACCACTTATATCCTGTGTCGATGTGCTTTGTGCTATGTTGTTCATGTTATTTATGTATCTGTTTTCTTAGTGCACTATTCTTGATGTATGATAGATATATCTATGAAGGATTAGTGCTTTATGATGTGAATGAATGTTAGATCTGAGATTATGCTATGTGCTAAGAGGTTGTAAGGGTTAGATGTTGTGTTGATTATGTATCTAGGGTTTAATCTGCAATGTGAATAAGAATCATAACTTAATGCATACTATTGGATAAGTTCTCTGCTAAGTGTTGTAATCACAGATCTGTGTTCCAGGTAGGTTGTAGACACTTGAGTCCTGCAACCCCCCTACCTCTACCTTGGGTGAGACTTCATCTGCTTCACAGGTGTTTCCGAAAGGGATGATAGTTAGAGTTTTGTTGGTGCACTATTGAAGCGTTGAAACTTGGGTTTTCTCTTATGCCAACAAATTTCATATCTGAAAATTGCTTCCTAGTGATGTATCAATAAAACCATAACTGATATCACTGAACAACTTTATACTGAAATTATTGACTGAAAACATATGCAATGGAAACACAAATATTAGAGATGAATAATCAATATACACGAGACACAATTTTGGTTCTGTAATCTTGTTATCATCAGAAATC